>ML813461.1:104014-119219 GCA_009831015.1 Picea engelmannii | reverse complement strand
CTTAGGATTGATTTATTAGTTTAGAATGTAACCCATGTTCTTTGCATAACATTGTGAATCTTAAGCAAGAATTAGTTGAATTATTATGTCTCATAAGTAGACATTGGATACTAGTAAAACTTTGATTACTTTCTTTTCTTTTTAACACACAATAATAATGTTCTTAAATATGTTAGTCAAGTTGTTTTAAATGTGGATGAAGAAATTATTGCGTGAATATATGCAAAATTATATAAATAATATCAAAGTTTTGTAACAAATTATATAGATAATAGTAAAGTTTTGATGAAGAAACCCCTTTGTTTTTTTGGACCTTTCATGTAGTCCATGACTTGTTTTTATTGCCATTGTTAAATTTGCCTCTAATCTCTACAAATTTTTCAATAAATTGTGATTCAAGTTGAAAATGGGCTTGTTTGTCTTGCCATTATTAGATTTATCATTAATCTCTCTACAAAATTTTCAAAAAATTTATGATTCAAGTTGAAATTAAACTTGTGTTCTTTTTCAAAAAAAAATTCAAAATTACATAATGGTTATCGATAGCATTGATACTAATGACATCAATGACATTTGTTTACAACGATCAAATTGTATTATTACATGTCTTCATTTAGTTACCATAGTAACATCCAAATTTCCTTGTTTGGTCATAGTTGTTTCCACAAAAGTATCCAAAGTAGCCACTTGAATAATGTTCATGTCAATACCTAATTTAGTGTTTGGATAATTTGGTCACAATATTGGATCATGGTAATTCCCACAAAACATATCAAATAGTTTCCACATACATCTACATTAGCATCCAACATTTGGTGTTAATTGCGTCCATTTTAACATTAGTGTTTGGTCCTAAACGTGAGCTAGTTACCATCCAACATTTGGTTGCAATGTAGACCATGTTAAGGCCAAATGGTTGATCACAATAGAGACAATGTTAAAGCTCAAAATTAATGTTCTTATTTAGTAACCATTGTGACATTCAAATTTCCTTGTTTGATCTAGTTTGGGTAAATTTCTCACAATATTGGATAATTATAATGCCCACAAAAACTATCAAATAATGCCCTCATACATCTGGATTAATGTCGAACATTTAGTGTCAATTGCATCCATTTTAACGTTCAATGTTTAGTCTTAAATATGAGCTAGTTAACATCATTGTTTGGTTGCAATACCATGTTGAGGCCAAATGGTTAATCACAATAAAGACAATGTTAACACCCAACATTTGATTACAATAAACACTATTAATGTCTAACATTTAGTCACAATAATAAAGACCATGTTAATGTCTAATTTAAATCTCAAGTTTGACCATATTAATGTCCAATTTGAATTATATATTGGTCTTTAAAAGAGTATCCATTGCAACCTTCTTTAAAAGGGTATCAATTACAACCATCTTAGTCTAATGTAATTGCATTTTTAAACCCTAAAATGGATGTCAAGAGTATCCATTGCAACCTTCTTTAAAAGGGTATCAATTACAACCATCTTAGTCTAATATAATTGCATTTTTAAACCTTTAAATGGATGTCAATTATGACCCATTTAATATATTTAAATAATACATTGTTAAATGATTACATTTTAATTAAATTATTTTTCCTCACTAAATATTATTAAAATAACATTATATTAATTTCTTATTAAATTATTAATTTTTTATATATATTAATTTTATATATATATAAATAGATATATAAAACTATTTGTTTATATAACAATTAAAAAAAATAGATATATAAAACTATTTGTTTATATAGCAATAAAATAAAATGTAGTAAGTAATTATAACAATATTTTATTTTTCCAAAAACTTTAGGAATTTCATATTCTTTTTTCAAATATCTAAATGGAGGATGGTTACTTTAACTAATTAAAAAAATATAATAAAAAATACAATAAATTAATTAATTAAAAAATATAATAAAATAATAAAATAGTTATTTAACTAATGTAAATTATCAAAACTAATAAATATATTATTATTCATATTTTGTTTATCAATTTAAAAAATACAAACTAATTTTTAAAAAATAATTAAACTATTCATATATATGATAATTTTAAAAAAAATAAAAAATACAAACTAATTTTTAAAAAATAATTAAACTATTCATATATATGATAATTTTAAAAAAAATATGAATGTAATTGTTGCAACTATATATAACATTTATTTTAAAAAAATGATAATTATAATTGTTGCAATTATATATAACATTTATATCTGTATATAGATAAAAGACTATTTTTTATGATAATTGAAAAATTAATTTAATTGAAATAAATTGGATTTAATTCAAATATAAAAAACAAATGTCACATTATATAAAGTATCCATTAAAAAATATTCAAACTAATCACATATTATGGGAATATAAGTCTTACCTAATAAGAAAATGCCATATTATATAAATTATTGATTAAAAAATATTCAAACATGGTCACAAATTAGGGTAGCAAGTTGGTGAAAAGTAACAAGTTGATGAAAAGTAATTGAAAATGCCATATTATATAAAGTATTGAATAAAAAATATTCAAACATGGTCACAAATTAGGGTAACAAGTTGGTGAAAAGTAATTGAAAATGCCATATTATATAAAGTATTGAATAAAAAATATTCAAACATGGTCACAAATTAGGGTAACAAGTTGGTGAAAACTAACAAGTTGATGAAAAGTAATTGAAAATGCCATATTATATAAAGTATTGAATAAAAAATATTCAAACATGGTCACAAATTAGGGTAATAAGTTGATATTTGAGCAATGATGAAGAGCCGAGTGAGGGTGAGGCGGGAAATTTTTGAACCAGGCTTAGTGTTCTTGCAGGTTACAATCAGCGAATGGCTCAACTAGTTACTAAGTTATTACTAGCTTTGACTATCTGAAGTCAGTGACCTGTAGTTCCCAGCTTTGTTTCAGAGCTTGTCTTTGTCTGTTTTCTGCGCGTTTCCAGAGTTAGAATTTTTTCCTATCTTCCTTGTCAGCGCCGGTCTTGAGCTCTTCGTTCTTTGCCTTTGGTTTCGTGTCTTTTCTGTCAGCCTGTAAGTTTCTTTGTTTTACTTCGTCTGGTTGATCCCGAGATGTTTATCAGTTATAGTTGTCTCTTTTGCCTCTTGACTCTTCTATAGAATCTTATGGCCATCAAAAGTCATTTTTCCTTTGTTCATTGATCCCAAGAGCGTTGGTCTCTAGACTAGTTATTGGTCGCCTTTGTAGAGCTATTTCTATTGGATCAAAGTGTGTGTTAGTTACTTTGGAGTCAGGTTTGTTGTTACCTGGTGGGCCAAATGGACAATCTCTCCCGCTCTGCTTTGGAGAAAAATGTTAAGAGACGAGGAAACTTGGAGGATGGTGGGGCTGTTTGAAAAATTGGACCAACTAAAGGGTGGGCCAGAGGGCATATCTTCAAAAAAGGATTACATCACTACCGGTTTCCTCAGCAGTCAGTCAACAAGTTCTTTGCCTTTTTCTGTTACCTCAGCCTATCATCCCTCCTTCAGTCCCTCCTTCCTCGGGCTTGCTATCAAACTTTAAGCCCTTAATCTCCCTACTTAGTCCTTCCTCATAGCAGGGACTGAGGGAACCATTAGAGACTTCTCTGTCTGTTGGTTTTAATCGAAAGGCATGGAAGCCCAACAAAAGGACTAAGCGTTTGGTGTTGGGTAATGATATAGGCTTAGAAGATTCTTGCAGAATGGCACTGTGTGCTCTTGTGGGTCGGATTTCATATAAATCTCTCAGTAAGGTTTCTCTTGAGGGTTGGATTCAGAGCCAGTGGCAACCTATACTTGGTTACTCCCCGGAGGTCATATTTCTTACCAAAGGTTGGCTTGTCTTTGTATGCCACACCCCGGAGGACTCCTCCCTTCTTCTCAGCTCGTTGTGGGTCTTTGGAGGCAATAGTCTCATGCTCAAATGTTGGAGGATTGGCTTCAACCCAGATACTGATTACTTTCAGTTCATGCATCTCTGGGTACTCCTATTGGGCCTCCCTCTGTATTTGTGGAATGAAGGAGGCTTTCGTGCCATTGGAGACACATTGGGGAAGTTCATTGCAGTATATCCCAAGATTCTCTGTGCCCCAGTGAGGAAAATTGGAAAAGTTCTTGTGGAGATGGGCATTTGCAGTGGATTACCGGAAACCTTAGAGATTGAGTGGAGAGGGCGAAAAATTGCACAAACTGTTGACTATCTTGGGTTGCCCTTCTGATGCAACATTTGTCGTTGTACTGGTCTCCTTCATCGAGACTGTAAGGGTAAGGTTTTGGAGGACCTTTCAGAAGATTTAGACCTACAAAGAAACCCTCCAGCCTATGTAGATGCAGATGCTTCACTGCACTTCTTGGAAGAATCCACTGAAGCGTCTTCCTCTTCTCAGCCAGAACCTGGGGCCTCTCTTACCTGTAAGTTAAAATCTCTTTGTCTTCCCTTGTACAACTCTTTAACCTTGAAGAGAAGGAGGCCTTGAATAACTCGACCTAGTTACAATCTTCTTCTCGAGAAAAATACCTTTTATTCAAGCCTGTTGTTGGGCCCTTCAATCCTGTTTACCCTGATCACCTTCCTCTCTCCTCTCTTAGCCTTCCCATAGCCTTTTCTTCTCCCTGTTTACCCTCTTCTACTACCCAGGCAGCTATCCTCTTGAAGCCCTCCCCTCCCCACCTTCAAAAATCTGCTCAATTTCTTCCTCAAGTCCTTCCTTCCAGGCCTCCCAAACCTTCTTTGGATGACTCAGAAAGGGAGTCACCTTTGCCAGACTATAGAGAGGCAAAAGCGGGTGAATCCAGACTTATTGTTTCCCTAGACTCCCTTTTACCTTACCTTTCTTCTCCCTTTGACTCGGTTCCATTGCCCACAGTATTAGGCATGGAGTCTTTCGACCCCAAAGTTGATTCTGGTTCCTATTCCTCTCACGCACCAGTCAAGGGAGGAAAAGCCTTTGCTTGGTCTAGAGGCATTGGTTCAGAACTCTCTCCAGTCAAGACTAAGAGTTCTCAAAAGAAACAGGTGGGTTTAAGTATTCAAAACAGTGACAGTGTCCCTACTTCCCCAGATACTGGAGCCCTTAGAGCAATGAAGGCCCTGGCGAGGGCAAAGTGATGTTACTGTTCTCCTTGAACATCCGAGGGATTGGAGGCACCCTCAAAGCTGCCTCGGTTCGGAGATTGTTGGATCGTACTCGTCTGAACATTGTCTTCTTGCAAGAGACACTCGCTGATGAAAAGAAAGAGAGAGATTTTCTTCTTCAAATCCATCCTTCCTGGGAAGCGACTGCAGTAAATTCCATAGGGAACTCTGGCGGTTTATTGGTCTCCTGAGACCCAAACACTTTTGACTTAAACCCCTATCTAACGATGGGAGGCATCTTACTAACAGGTGTTTGTATCTCTTCAAAAAAGGAGTTGGTGTTTTTAAATGTCTATGGACCGTGTAAGGATCACAAACTCTTCTGGAGCACCTTAGTTGACAGTGGTATCCTATCTATTCCAAATCTTGTTATGGCAGGTGATCTGAACTTCATTTTATCAGCAGATGAACATTGGGGGGGCTCTTTTTTTCCAGGTCTGACTAAGGAGTTCTATAAAGATCTTTTCATCTCTAAAAGGTTAATTGGCGTAAAACCCCCCAATTTAGACCCAACTTGGCGAAACGACCGATATGGTCTAGGTTCTATCGTGAGAAGGCTTGACAGATGTTTTATTGTAGAAAACCTTTTGACTTCAACTGGTTTATTCAGGTCATGGGTGGAATACTCATTCGTATCATATCACGCCCCTGTGCTTATTCAATTGGAGCAGGCACCAGAGTACAAGGCCTTCCCTTTTAAATTTAACGCGGACTAGCTAAGTCAGCCAGATTTTGTGAAGCTGGTACATACAATCTAGAAATACCCGAGTTTCTTGGTGGAAGGAAACAAGCAAGTCATATTAGTGTCAAAACTAAAAGAATTAAAGTTTTAAACGAAAAAATGGATTAAAGATTTCAAGACAAATGAGCATTTATTTTTAGTAAAGCTGGAAACAGATATTGAATAGCTTTAAACAAAATTGTTGAGACTCCATTACCTTTGGAGGAAGAGCGACGGCTGGGTGTGCTGGAAACTAATAGAAATACCTTACTCCGTCAGGCAGAGGATGTCTGGCATCTTAGAAGTAGTATGACTTGGATCCAAAGCGGTGACTCAAATTCTAAATTCTTCCATAAGATTGCTAGTTCCAACAGAAACTGAAAACATGTTTGGGAAATTCAAAGTGACAGCGAAGGAACTTTAACTAATCAGAAGGCGATCAAGGAGGAGGCAGTAAACCATTTTAAACACTTTTATAAAGCAAGAGAGATAAACAACATAAATGATGTGGTCAAGGTTTCCAGCCTGTACCCAAAAATGGTAAATGAGGAGGAAGCAAAATTACTTTATCAACCTATATCCTTGGAAGAATTAAAATTGGTGCTTGAAAAATTCAAAAAAGAAAGAAGTTTGGGCCCTGATGGATGGACATCAGAATTCTTTATTTTATTTTTCGATCTTGTGGGGACTGATCTCTTGGATATGGTGGAGGACTCAAGGAAAAAAGGTCATCTTAGTGGTGGTATAAATGTGACTTTTCTGGCTCTCATCCCGAAAGCAAACAAACCAACCTCTTTTGATGATTATCGACCCATCTCTCTGTGTAATCTAATATATAAGGTAATCTCCAAAATTCTTGCAACTAGGATTAAACCGATTCTGTCGAAGTGTCTTTCCTCAAAGAAGTTGGGTTTTCTGAAAGGTAGGAGGATTCACGACGCTATTGAGACAGCTCATGAAAGTCTCCATAGTATAAAAAAAAGAACCTGAAATCTCTGGTACTGAAGTTGGACCTTAAAATCCTACGATAACATGGATTGAGAGTACCTAAGGTTAGTTCTACTCATGGTTGGATTCAGAGTCAAGCTAGTAGATTGGATAATGTGTTGCGTAACAAGTGCCAGCTTTGCAGTCTTGATAAATGGTGAGGCGACAGATTTTTTCAAAGTTTGGCGAGGACTTCATCAGGGATGCCCATTATCCCCATATTTGTTCATTATTATTATGGAAGGGCTGAGCCTAATGCTTTCAAATAGTAGCGTTGACCACGGTATTTTAGGTATAAAAATAACAAAGCTTTTAAATGTGGTCCAATTAATGTTTGTCGACGACGTTCTTATTTTGTCAAAGGTTGATCTGAGGGAATGGAGAGTGATAGTAGACATTCTCACTCTGTACTGTCATGTTTTTTTATCTCTGCATTAATACTCTAAAAACTACAGTCCACTATTGGGGACTTAAGGAAGCAGAGCTGACTCCTTTAAAAGATATTTTACCCTTTACCTTTGCAAATTTGAATGATGGCTTCAAGTACCTTGGTTACTACCTCAAACTGGGTCCCTCCAAATCTGTCGATTGGAGCTGGCTGGTGGCCAAATTCGAAAAGAAAATAGGTCAGTGGGTAACAAACGGCTATCGCTCAGAGTTAGACTTATTTTGGTAAAAGCAGTGTTGGAAAGTCTAGCAGTTTTCTGGATGTCATTGGAGATGATCCCCGAATCAATTTTAAATAAACTCCACAGTTTAAGTTATGCCTTCCTGTGGAGTGGGCATAAGGATAAGTTTCATTTCCATCTCTGTAGATGGGGACATCCTGGCTCGGCCAAAAATCTGCGGAGGGTGGGGGTTCAAAAATCTTCCTTTGTTCAACTCAACACTCATGGAAAACACTTACTGGAGGGCGCTAACCCATGGAAGCATCTGGAATAAACTTATTTTGGGTAAGTACCTGGGAAATTCACTGATTTCTACTTGGCTGAGGAATCCCTCCCACAAGCACCGAAAGGCGTCTAGTTTCTGGAATGGTTGGATAAAAAATTTGTTCGTAGTTTTGCATTGGATTCGTTGGTTACCTGGGAATGGTAACTCTATTGCCTTAGGAAGGGATCTGATCAACGGATTGGAGAACCTCTCGCTCCTCTCTGACACCATGTGCTCGCACCTGTCTAACTTCCAAATTACCTCTCTTGCCCAAGTGAGAGTCTCAGATGACATTTTAGTATTCCCAGGTCGGTGGCACAGTAGTGATTCTTTGAGGCTCGGTGGTCAGAGTGTTATCAAATGCAATTCTTTCACAATGGATTTAAGGAATGCCGAAATCTATCTTCACAATTCACCTGATGCTCTGGCGTGGGCTGGTGGGGACTCATCTGGTCAATTAACCGCAAAGAATATTTACCAAGCGCTCTTAAGGCCATTCAACTATCAGCTGGACAGTTCGTGGTATGAACAATTATGGAAATGGCTAATTCAACTCAAACTAAAATTATTTGTGTGGCTGGCAGCAAAGGACAAATTTCTTACCTGGGAATCTCTTCAGAGGAAAGGATGGCACAGTCTGGGGGTTTGCAAGTTGTGCAACTACAGTTCAGAAACTATAAACCATCTCCTGATACACTGTTCCTTCACGAAATCAGTGTGGAATTAATTATCTGTTCTCTACAAATTTAATTTTCAGTGGATAGGCAACTCAGTATTTGAGTGTTTTAAGGATTGGATGAAAGACAAATCGGCTCCTGCAAGCCTGGCAACAACTACCTGCTGGCATATCTGGATCGGGAGAAATAAGGTCCTATTTGAGGAGCACTCCCCTTCTCACCGATCAGTGGTGCATAGAGTTTCAGGTACTTTCACTTGGAAACCATCAATCCCAAAGTTTTTTCAAAATAGAGTATGCGAATTTAATCTGGCAGATGGTTACACTCTAACTTGCTTTGATGGAGCAGCATTAGAAAATGGAGAGTGTTGTGGAGCAGGTGGTATTTTCAAGACGTATGCCTCAAGAACTACAAAATGGTCCCTAAATTGCGGAGCTGGAACCAACACAAAGGCGGAGCTCTTGGGTTTGTGGACGACGCTCCTTTTGGCTACACTTTGGTTGATAGATAAAATCAAAATCTTGGGGAGACTCGAAAGTGATAATCGACTGGATAAAGAAGCATGGCCATCTCAACTTGGTGAATATTGAATGCTGGAAATTAAAAACATTGGATCTGGCAAGTAAATTCAGAGATATCAGTTTTCAGCATATCTACAGGGAGCATAATAAAGAGGCAGATCTTCTGTCAAAGAGGGCTCTAAAAGAAACTAAAGGAAGACTATCAGTTTTTCATTGGGAAAATGGAGAAGAAATCTCTCATTCTTTCCTTAACATCTTCGAAGACTAAACATAGGAGAAGTTGTGCAGTGTCTTTGTTTTAAAGATGTGATTAAAGTTTAGTGTCGATTTCCCCCCTTCTCAGTTTCTCATTCCGAGGTCGATGGGACTAGATAAGTTTTTGGTTTTTAGCTTAGTACTTCAATTGTATTTGAGGCTATTTGGGTTGTTATGTAATAGTCGGATCCTCCTTTTGTTGTGGATCTGCTTTGTAATAGAAGTTATATCTAATATAATTTTGAGATATTTTTTCTTTGGAAAAAAGTTGGTGAAAAGTAATTATTAAGTTTAAATTGAATAAATTTTATACATAACCATATCTATAAATTAAAGATTAAATTAAATCAAATTAAATCATGTAAAAATTAAACAATCATATATATATACATATATATATATATATAACTTAAATTTCTTTTTAAATTTAACTTTTGGTGTGATTTCTCACTTAAATTTCCTTTCAAAATGAACTTTTGGTGTTATTTCTCACTTAAATTTCCTTTCAAAATGAACTTTTGATGTTATTTCTCACTTAAATTTCCTTTCAAAATGAACTTTTGTTGTTATTTCTCACTTTTCCTCTACAGCATCATATTTGGTTTCTTAATATATACGAAGTGAATTGACACCTATATTCATAGTCAATGTCAGTGGAATATCTTTGCAAAGAACCAAACAATAACATAATAACATAAAATGAAAATATCTCCCTTTAAATCTATAAAGAGTACTAAAATAAAATGAAAATATCTCCCTTTAAATTTATAAAGGGTACTAAAATTAAAATTGTAAGCGCATATTTAGAACTAAAATTAAAATGATTGTGCATCATAAAACATGGCATATCACTCACTTTAAATCCTTGAATAATCTTGTTTTAGAGTATTTTAATCCTTTATAATTATTGATATAATTATTGATAACATAATATGAATGATGTTGTTTTAGAGTATTTTAATAGTATCGATTCTCTTTTCAAAAGATTCTTCTAATGATTAAAGTTGTATATGATGTTAATTTTTGTTAGGTAATATTTGATTAATTAAAGTTTGAAAATAATAAATCTTAAAGTGTGAAAATTTGGAGTTTTCAATGTTTTAATGGAATGGGTAATAAAATGGTAGTTTTAATTTAAGATCTCCCTACAATTGTGTTTGGAAAGACAATTATTTTTATAAATAATTTTAGAATAATAAAAATACAAAAATTCTAATTAAAATACACCAAATTTGTGTTTGGAAAGACAATTATTTTTATAAATAATTTTAGAATAATAAAAATACAAAAATTCTAATTAAAATACACCAAATTTGTGTTATTTATTAGGGATGAATATTTCCAAGACAATTATTTTAATACTTGGTGCATATTTTTCATTTAACTGGATTACAAATTTCTTGAATACAAAATATGTATTCACAAACTTCTTCAATATGTTCATTCATATTGAAAATATTTGAAGGAAAAAAGTTTTGTATTAAGAAAAAGACAATCCACTTACAAAATATGTGTACAAGTACTAATTATACCTCTTTTACATTAAATCTTTTTCATTTTATGAAACTTTTTTTTGTTTTTTTGTTATAATTTCAATTAATACAAATTAAATTGGTTCTCATTATTAGGGAAGGCCCTAGGCGCTCTTACCTCTGTAAGTAAGATTCAGAAAATATTCTACATCTCTTTAAGTTTTGCCCATTTACAAATTTCGTCTGGAATATTGTGAGCAATGATCTGAACTTAAAAAAGTGTTGGATTGGTAACACTCTGTCGAAATGATTTAAAAATCGGTATGAGGAAAAGACAATCCCTACTCTGATTGCAGCCCCTATATGTTGGTTTATATGGATAGAACGAAACAAAGCAATTTTTGAAGATTTCATCCCTTCTATCCAGACAATGATATATAAGACATTGGCTTTACAAAAAATAATCAATGTTCAATTGAAGGATAGACTACCGAGAGATATTTTGATCACTCAGCAAAAGGATACATCTTTAGCATGGTTCGATGGGGCGACTCAGCGAGATGGCAGCTTGTGTGGTGCAGGTGGTGTAATAAAAAAAAATGATTCAACAATCATAAGATGGATATATAATTGTGGCAGAGGCATCAACACAAGAGCTGAACTGATGGGTGCACAGGCCACTCTCATGCTAGCAGATTACTTGTCATTACATTGCATTCAGGTAATGGTTGATTCCAGAGTTATTATTGATTGGTTGTTAAACAAAGGTAGGCTCCAAGTATGTGAAGTTGAAGAATGCAAAGCTAGAATCAAAGTCCTATTAAAAAGGTTCCAGTCTATTAGCTTCCAACACATCTACAGAAGCTATAATATAGAAGCATACATTCTTTCCAAACAGGCTTTTGAAGAACTAGAGGGAAAAATATTCTATTATCATTGGTCCAATGGAGCTGAAGGTCCTAGGAGACATATTATAATCCATTAGATCTTTTGAGAGTGGGACTGATTCTATTTTTCAATTACAAGCTATTGTATGTTTTGTTTTTTGTGAGAGATAGTATGTTTGTATGATGATGCATAGGACAAGGCATCATTATTGATCTCGATATTTTTTAAGAACTTTATCCCTATTTATTTTTGGTGCCTATAGCATGGATCTATTTTGGCAGTATGCTATGTTAAGGATCCTTGTTTTTGTGAAGAAAGATGTAAAAAATTATATGACTAATATAATTGAGCCAATTTTCTACTGGAAAAAAGGGAATGAAACTTTCAATTATAAGAATGCTTCTTGTTACTCTCAATGTTTGAAGTGATATGAGGGTGAGGGTGGGGTGGGAGGAACAATAGAGAAAACATATCATATATGAGGGTGAGGGTGGGGGTGGGTGGAATAATAGAGAAAAAGGGAATGAAACTTTCAATTATAAGAAAGCTTCTTGTTACTCTCATTTTTGAAGTGATATGAGGGTGAGGGTGGGGGTGGGGGAAACTGATGCAGGCCTACAACCATAGGCCTTTTGTATCCTGACTCCTGCAATGATTTACCCAAAACCATATATATGCTTGCACCATAGCCCTGTTCTAATTTTGCAAAAGATGTAGGGTTCTAATTTTTCAAAAGATGTAGGGTTCACATAGGTCATACTACACTTTCCCACACTAGTAATGCTTCTACCATGCAAACATTTCCATAATTTTATATGTATGCTACAGAAACATAGCATCACTACAGGAATATCATACAACTACAAGAATATTCAACAATTGTAGAAATCTAAGTATGCTGCAAAAATACTCCCTCTATCCATACAAACCTTTCTCACAAATGAGAGAGTATGTCTTCTCTTAATAGAGATGATACTTTAGATGATTATATTAAATCCAAAGTGTTCCTCATTCCATTCCACTCAACTCACTATCGAATCCCAAATTCCTTAAGAAATGTTTCAATTTCTTCTTGTCTTGAATCTGCTAGCAACGCCCTCAACACAACTTCAAATCAGATCCATGGGCCCATAGTCGATACTATGACAAATCTACTCACGTTGTCAATCTCTCTCTTTATGATTTGATTCCTTCTTGCATCACCTTACCATGTAAATTCTTCCCAAATCATACTCATATTCAACTTCCCAATCACAGATTCAAGATGTTCCTACGGGAAATTAGTTATTCCTGCAATGACCCACTACTAGAATTTCCATCCCAGCATCAACCCCAACCTTCTCATCAGCAACTTGCCAATCTGTGGTTATTGCATCTCATATAGAAATCGCCCCAAGATTCAAAATGCCACTCCAAGGATGTGTTCCACTTATGCTGCCTTAAATCTACACTTAACAATGGTTGTTTGTGAGATTTTGACTCCCAAGATCAGAAATCACACGTGCTTCAATCAAGACCCATTGCCAATCTTCACATGGGTATCGCTTCACCTCAACATCACATTCACTCTTATAATCACCATGCATAAGGAATTCTATTCCTTCCACAAATATGCATTACAAGATTGCCCTGACATTCATGCCATTAACGCACTCTAACACAATTCCTCAAATCGATTCCCTCCAAGAGTTCCTTTCCCTCAACGAAACAATCATTTCATTCTCACTCTTCTTTAAAAATCCCCCAAAGGTGGATTGCTCTGCAACTAGCGTTCTACAAACTTTGACAAATTAATCATGCTAAGTATCCACAACATACATGATTCACAAATACCCAAATTTAACACACATAAGTGTCAAATCTTCTTTTCATTAGTAAGAATACACTGTACATACATGATAACCCTCGCCTAATTTCTGTGGCCTGGTTATTCTCTGCTTGGACATCTTCTCTGAACCCTCACTCTATGTGTTCTACCCCCCATCCCGTGGGCTTCCCCCTTTGGGTCTTTACAAATATGAGCTTATCCATCTCTCTCAACCAACTCCTACAAATCTGTAATTAGTTCCTAAACTAATGCAACAACTTATATTCTTAGAAAACAGACTTATCCCTAACTTGTGACTCATCCAACTAATGACTATGAACAAGCAACTAACCTCTCGAGTCATCCCCTACTTCCAGGATATATTACATAATTCATCATTGACTGACACCTAATCAACCTAAGTATATTCTATATCTATGCTTACTAAGAAATAAACACTTTTACATGAAATTTACAATGTCTTTTACAATCGACCCTCCTTGGCCTGACATCTAGACCTAAAGGTCTGACTAAACACTTTGAACTTGATCATGAGAGCTAATGCTCCTACATCAGAAACAGTAGAGAAAACATATCATATATGAGGGTGGGGGTGTGGGGAATAATAGAGAAAAAATATAATATTCCCCTCACCCTCACCCTCATACATATCATATATGAGGGTGGGGGTGGGGCGAATAATAGAGAAAACATATAATATTCCCCCCACCCCCACCCTCATATATGAGGGTAGGGGTGGGGGTGGGGGGAATAATAATATAATATTATTCCCCTCACCCTCACCCTCACCCTCATACATATCATATCATATAATATAATATTCCCCTCACCCTCACCCTCATACATATCATATATGAGGGTGGGGGTGAGGGGAATAATAGTATTCCCCCCACCCCCACCCTCATATATGATATGTATGAGGGTGAGGGTGAGGGTGAGGGGAATAATATTATATTATTATTCCCCCCACCCCCACCCTCATATATGAGGGTGAGGGTGTGGGTGAGGGTGGGGGGAATAATAGAGAAAACATATTAATGAGGGTGAGGGTAGGGGGAATAATAGAGAAAACATATTAATGAGGGTGAGGGGAATAATAGAGAAAACATATTAATGAGGGTGAGGGTGGAGGTGGAGGGAATAATAGAGAAAACATATAATATGTTTTCTCTATTATTGCCCCCCCTAAAGCTTTATTGATTTTGTTATAAAAATATTAAAACAATTAAAATCTAGTAATGTCGAATTTGATATAATGAAACATTCTAAATCTCGTTAAGACTAATATTTGATCAATTTAGTTTTTTCAATGTTGATTTTAAACTATCAAATAATTATAATCTTGTTCTAGTAATGTTTGATTGGTTGTTTGAAAATAACAAAACCATAGGGGTGAGTTTGAAAATTTTCGATAATCATGACTATAATTTAGAGTCCTAGTGAAAGGGGTAGAGAAGAGTAGCTTTGATTTTAATATCTCATCACAAATGTGTTTCAAAAGATAGCCTCCTCTGTAAATGGTTTTAAAATAACGAAAAATTAAGGGTTTATGTTATTGTTCATTATTAAAAATAAATATCATTTTTTTGGATAATTCAAATTTCTAATAATCTATTGGAGAGCCCCAAAAAATTGTTGTTAGTTGAAAATGAACTAATAAAAATTAAACATTGTCAATTTTTTCTATTTCTTATGTTGGATCTTTGTGTCAATTTGGGTGACCACTCCAATAATTTGCTTGCAGCCCTCAAATTTTAAAATTCTTATGATTTTTCATTATT
>ML813461.1:62237-78682 GCA_009831015.1 Picea engelmannii | reverse complement strand
TTCTTGCAACAATAATTTGCTAGAGCTTAGAGATGACAAAGTGACATGTAGTTCTATAATAAAAGGGTTTCATTGTAAGATGTTGTGCACTTAAATCATACACTTAACTAGTTAACCGATAGTCCCTACACTCTTTTGGATTCCTTGCACTGACAAGTGCACTCATGCTATCCCACACTTATTATTGTGAAGCATGCTAAATACGAGTGTTGATATTTGTCGTTATAGTGGAATTAATACTAATCATAAACATGTTACTGTTCTTGACACTTTTTTCTATCATTTATTAAAAAAATCGAAATATAAAATCAAGAATGTTATGTAAGTTTAAATTTTCCAAAATATAATTTTAAACTATAAACATTTATAATAATATTAATTTTAAATAATATTACTCATAAGTGTTATATTTTCCATTATAAAGTAGTGCTTTGGATACACATACACACACACACACATCATTCAAATATGTATGAACGTAGTTTCTAAGTAGATGTGCACACCATTTTTAACACACTTGTCATTCTTAAAAAAAGAATTAAATAACAAATTATTTTTAAAACCAAAAATCTAATAGTTGTGGTGTGTGTATGCTTGTTTGGTCACCCTTCCAATCCTTTAATGGAATAAGTTGTGCGACTATGTGTAAAATAATTCTTGGATACACCATATTTAACATATTGTAATAACTTCTATAAAATATCTTTCTCTCTCTCTCTCTAAACATACCCTAAAAGATATATGAATCACATTGATATATAAATGAGAGTATGAGTTAGCCTAGTGGGCTAGCTCAAGTTGTGGAGTGTAAAACCATAGTTTTTAAAAATTGTTTGAGAAAATACTTTTAAAGTAGTGAAACTCGTAGAATAATCACACCCTTATTGCTTGGGTAGATAAGTACAAAAAAACCTATGCTTACTGATCCATGGTGCAATTTCCATTCTACTTTGAGTTACAACTTGCAGACCGGATCCATTGAGCGACAGAGGCACTAAATAAACCAATAACAAAAAACCCATACCAACCATCAAAATAATGTTTCTTAAGATATAAAAAGTGTGTTTTGGCATGGTTGAGGTGAGAATAGTATCCAAATACTTCCAGGGAAGAAATTACCAAGTTTGACATTTGGATACAAATTTTGCATTATGTCTCATTAAGAAAAACCCTAGTTTTAGAAATCATCCAAGATAAATCATGTTGCTACTATTAATAATGTTTGAAATAATTTCTTAATTACTGTTAATTTAATCCTAAATACTAAAAACTCGTGCATTTCAAGTTATAAAAACTTATATCAAAATAAGACAGAGTTAATAGGAATTCCAAATTCTTCCTCACTTATTGTGATCACTGGTATAAGTAATATTCTCATTTATCTATAAATGGAAAGAAACATTAGCTTAAATTTTTGAATAGATATGTTGAAATTTGTTCTTTATGAAATTGATTTTAGTAAGGAAACAAATCATGGTTATATATGGAAAAGTATCTTTTATTTAGGTACATTTCTTCCTCTTCTAATAAAAAATAATAATAATTCTACAATTTTGACTTTGTATCCTGTTAGCACTAGAAGTCACCTCTAGATTGCGTTGGAGGTAAGCCCAGTACCCATCAGAGTTTACGTCACGGGTTGGTTTTAAAGAGGTCAAATGGGCACATACTCAAGATGATGTTGTTTTAACTCAGAAAACTGGACTGGTATGCACATGCAAGTGAGGTCTTAATTAACTTCAGTCATTAAGTTGGAGTAAGGGTGAATAGAGGGAAGACTTTGGTGAGGAGAGTGTAGAGGTATGTCGTAGACATCAAGTCTTCCAGTAGCCTAAGGAGGAAAAGATTCAAATACAATATCCTCTTGGATTCAAAACTTTTGGAAACTGAAGAACGTAAATAACAACACTGCAATCAAACATACATTACAATATAGTCAAAACAATCCATTTAAATCCTTCAATCATGGACACTTCAGTATCAAAGGCAAATAGGATGAAAAAGAAGCTGACTTTCATTAAACAAGAAGTCTCAGATCAAAATACATAACCAAAGAACCATAGTTCTTTATCAAAAGTTTTACAATACAGAAGCGTAGCTCAACCATCGACCTTAACAAAATATCAAAACTGCCTATATATACTAAAAACTGTTGCAACTACCAGGAGTGTGATCGGGCCCTTGCATTCAAAGTTTCCAGTCAGCGCCTGCTCTGTCAGACTATGCAGGTCTTCTCATGTCAGATGCGAGACAGGCGCAGTTATGCATTTTACAAGAAAATCCATCTAGGAGGAAGCTTCGGGTGGACAGTCTGCCTTCATGACTTCTCTCTGCAACGCTTTCCATTTATGGGGTGAGACGAGGTCTCAATTGTCGCCCCTATCTTCAATAAATTCCTTCATTGGGATTAGGACGAGGCCTGACACCCATGAATGTTTCTAGGCGGTGCCCACAACTTCTTCAAGTCAATCTTGACGCCTCGGGGCTCTGCAAATCTTAATTTCGAATGGAATCTCCTTTGCTGAAAACTAAACTTGCTCGCTCACTTGATTTGAGTTCATATTAGACCGCTCTAAGTGTTGTGCTTTTTGCTCATGGTTGCGGCCTGTGGCCCTTGACAATTTTATGTGAGAACTTTTGACCAAGGGGTCGAAAACACACCCTTTGACTGGATTTTGAGGGTGCTTGAGTTGTTCAGACCTCAAACACTTTCATTCTTCCTGTGGAAATCATGGGCAGAATGCCACATGATTTACACCACAATTCTCCTAAGGGTAAACCTTAATTACTGCTTGATTCCTATGAAGTAGGTTGTAAATTCATGTGTTAACATATAGGCTCCATGGGGGATAGAGACCTCCCTATGAGGCTCTAAGAACTCCTTTTGCAGTTTCAGTGCCTTAATGTTGTGTTGTGGAGTCACTTTATAAAAAACAAAAACAAAATAAAAATGATATTTACAATGACGTGGGAAGCCACTCATGGCTTAAGTGAAAAACTTGTTCAGAAAATGCCCTTTTACAGGGCTACCAAAAACTTCAGCATCCTCCAAATCCTGCAACTTGTAAGTGTTATTTGAAAAAACCTCAGAAACTTTGAAGGGGCCGATCCATAAGGCCTCAAATTTACCGTACTTGCCTTTATTTTTGTTTAGGTGCATCCCACTTGAGTATTAGATCTCCCAATTGGAAATCCTTTTTGTTTACCTTCTTGTCAAAGCCCTGCTTAATCTTCTGTTGATGGTCATGTGCTTTGTCCAGTAGCTTCTCCCTAATCTATTTCACTTCTACCAGCTATTGTATTCTTCTAATCATATCATCTGGTTCTCCCTGGTAGTCTTGGAAGAATTTTGCCACAGGCAAGGCGAGATGAGAAGGAAATATGGCCTCAACTCCATACACAAGCTGGAAAAGAGAGACACCAAGATATCTCTTTGTTGTCACTCGGTTAGCCCATAGAGAAAATTTAAGCTTTGGATTCCATGCTTTCTTATTGTCATCTAACAGTCTTTTGATGATATTAATAAGGCTCTTGATAGAGGACGTTGTCAATCCATTCCCTTGGGGGTAGTAAGGAGTAGAGTGAATCAATGTGATTCCAAACTATTCACAAAACTTAATCAGTGGTTCAGCCTTGAAAGTTGTAGCATTATTCGTGACCATTATGTTTGGACAACCAAATATTTCCATAATATCCTCAAGAAAACTGATGATTACTTTGTGGGAATCATTTCTTGTGGGGATGGCCTCTATCCACTTGGTAAAGTAGTTTGTGGAAGTCAAGATCCACCTATGCTGACCTCTTGAAGTAGGATGAGTTTCCCCAATAAAATCTAGGCCCCATTGTTGAAAGGGCTCTGAAGCCACCACGGTTTTTAGTGGCAGAGACTTGAGTTGATTATTTATAGAGAATTTCTGCCACTTAACACAAGCCCTGATCTTTGCACAGACATCGGTAAAGAGACTAGGACAAAAATACCTAGCCTTGAGAATTTTATAGGTTGTGGTTCTCCATAAGTGATTCCCCCCACATAAACTATCATGAAAATTATATATAATATTTTGGGCTTCATGTGGGTCTAGGCATCTCAACAACACTCCTAAAGGGTCTTTCCAATATAAGACTTGATCAATCAAACACTATTTAATCGATTTGAGCTTCAAAGCTCTTACCTTGCTCTTTTCCATGCCATCAGGAGGCTGCAACTTCTGTAGGAAAAATATAATGTATTTATACCAAATGCATCCTGCCAATGGGGGTGTGACTTGAGGATCTTCTTCAGACAACTCAGCTTGTTGACTCCCTGAACAAATGTTGATGAAATTGACCCCCAAGGCTTTACAATTAGATTCAGCCAGTAACCTAGCTAAACCTTGACCTTTAACCAATTTGGTAGGCTTTATTTCAAGATCAAATTCAAGGATCTTGGAAATCCACTTGCTCCTTCTTCTGTCTATGTCAGGTTGAATGAGGATCTCCTTCACATAAGTTGAAGGGACATATGCAATGACTTTTGAATGTATCACATAAAATCTGAAAGATTTGAGAGCTTTAACCAATGCATAGGCTTGCTTTTCCATGATGTCATATTTTATTTCAGCATCTCTCAGTGCCCTACTAAAAAAGTAAATGGGTTGCTCTAATCCTTCAACATTCTTCTACAATAAAACAGATGCTATTGTGTCAGATGAATCAAAAGAGAAAATCAGAAACTCCTTGGAGTAGTTGGGACTGATAAGAACAGGTGCTTCAGTCAAGGCCTTCTTTATCTAATTGAAAGAATTATGAGCTTCAAAAGTCCACTTGATCTCATTTCCCTTCCTCAACATGGTTGTGATAAAATTTACCAACTCAGCAAAATTCGAAACAAACCTTCTCAAAAAATTAATTTTTCCCAAGAAGGACTAAACTTCTTTCTTAGATCTAGGGGGTGACAAATTTTGGATAGCTTCTACCCTGCTTGGATTAATCCTTACCCCCTGAGCTGACACAATGTGCCCCAACAGTTTCCGTTCTTTCATGGCAAATAATGAATTCTTTGGATTTAACAATAGACCAAAATTTCTGCATTTCAAAAAGACTCTTTTCAAATGGTCATCATGTTATTCATCAGATTTTGAGAACATTGTTATGTCGTCCAAATAAATGACCACAAACTTGTCCTTTTCTCCATTAAAATCTATGTCCATGGCTCGCTGAAAAGTTGCGCCTGCATTCATCAATCCAAAGGGCATCTTAGCATACATGAATGTACCCCAAGGAGTGGTGAAGGTTGTCTTCTCTCTGTCTTTAGGCAAGACAGAGACTTGATTGTAGCCAAAAAATCCATCAATCATAGACATTTTGGATGCCCCTGACACCCTCTGTAATATGTGCTCCATCTTGGGCAAGGAGTAATTTTCTTTCTTCGAGCTTTTGTTCAGATTTTGGAAATCCACACAAAGTCTGATTTATCCATTTTTCTTTCTCACTGGGACCAAGTTGGCCACCCATTCAGAATACCTCAAAGGGATGATAATCTGGGCATCCAAAATATTTTTTACTTCTTTCTCCATAATGGGCAGCAGCATAGGATTTATTTGTCTCAACGTCTGCCTAAATGGCTTGGACTCTTCCTTCAATGGGATCTTGTGCTCAATGATACTTGTGTCATATGTCCTGAGATCTTCATATGTCCAGGAAAACACATCAGCAAACTCTTTTAATATCTCGGCATATTCGGCCCTTTGCTCTCTTGACAAGCTTCTGACAACTTGACAAATTTGGGATCCTTCTCTATACCAATATTGTACTCAGTTATGTCAACATCATCAACTGAGCCTTTAACCTTTACTGCCACATCATTCCCATCGAACAACCTTTCTAAAGGAACTAGTCCCTTCAGAATATGATTGCTAGGTAGTTGAACAACATGATGATTGGCAATTTTGTTTAGAAAAACATCAGTATGAGGATTGCTTTTAGAATCGTGATCTTGGTCAATATGTAATGCAGAGAATTAATCAACAGACTCAAGAAATTTTTTGATCTCAAGATCATCCTCAAACACCTTCCAATGCTTGACGTTGTCAGGTATAGAGGGTCTATATTTCACCTCCACATCATGTTTGAGTTTAGGTGGCAGTGGGACTTTGAAATGGATTGCTGAAACAGCCAAAGAATCAACTATGGTATTCTCCTTTCTTGGAATAAATGAAATATTGAAAGCTAAGAAGAAACTGTCAATTAGGTCCCACACCTCGTTTTTGTAAGTTATAATCCTAGGGTTCTTAGCTTGATAAATATTTTTGATCTGATAAATAATTATCTTTGCATCCCCAAATACTGATATCTCTTCAATTCCCACATCTTTCGCAGCCCTTAAACCCAAAACAAGAGCTTCATACTCTGTCACATTGTTGGTGGCTTCAAATTCCAACTTGTATGACAGAGGTATAGTCTCTTGATAAGGTGAAACAAAGATTACTCCAGCACCAACACCTTCCTTAGAAGAGGCTCCATCAAAGAACATCTTCCAAACAGGGGTAGTTGGAGGAGGGGTTTCATAAGAAGTGATGGACGGTTTTTTGATTTTAAGAGGGCTTTCAGGAGCATCAGTGAGCTGCAATATGATGGATCCCAAATCGATGTCAAGGGAAAAAATAGGATGGTTGGTTGGGTCTACTTCATCACTAATGATGTAGGCCAATTGATCTTCCCTATAAATTCTTCTATGCTCACCCCCAAATAAAGGAACAATGGCATATGTGAGGTCCATATGTAAAGTTCCCCCAGGTGTTTTTATCCAAGATCTTGACAATAGCATGCCAAACTTGGGGGGAATATCAACCACTACAAAGTCCATGACCACACTTTTCATGGGCAACTGAAATAAGGTCACAACCAGATCTTTGATGACCCCAAGACACTTCACTTTCCTAGAGTCAAAGGAATATAAGTCATGGTAGGACTTTGTGATCTCTAATCCAAGTTCATCCATGATTGTTTTGGGCATGAGATTGTGAGATGTGCCTGGGTCTAACAAACAATTATGCAACACCTTATCATGTATGTTTAGTGACATATATAAGGGAGGGGACGAATCATCTCTATATTCTATCAAAGGACCTAAGATGACTACTGGATTTTCATCTTGGAGATTTAATGAATCAGTGGTATTTGAGGAGGATTCGAGCAACAACTCATTGGAAAGATATTTTCTAAATTCTTTAATTTTTATCAGTTCTAAAAATGGTACATGGATCTTGATTTTTTGGACCTCATTTTCAAAACTGAAGGAAGATGGAGATTTCAGAATCTCCTTGACTTCTGGGGTAGGATCTTCAATCAAAACTAGGGGGTTTTGAGCGTTTTTTTTCTTGCTGCCAACTGTCATAGCCTTGGCAGAATTCTCTGTTTTTTAGGGCTGATCTGAAGCATTAGTCTTTTCCCCTTTCTTTTTAGATCTCAAATTATATTTATTAGGATTCTCTTTTACCTTCTCTCCCTTACTTAATTCATTTATTTGATTATCCATCAAGAACTCCCCATATGCAGACTTGGTCAAGTGAGGGGATGGAGGGGTGTCACCCAAGCAATGGATCTCAGGATCATCTTCTTCATCCTCTTCATCTTCTTCATTTACAAGGTTGTTTTTTAAAGGGGTTTGGATGCTTTGATCATCTCTTCCTCTGTTTCTGGGCTCTCTTGGAAGTATCTAAGGAGCATTATTAGGTCTCCTGAAGGTACATTTGTTATCAGTGTTTTGAGTGCTTCTATAGGTCTTTCTTGCTTCAATATTTACCTTCTCCATATTAGCAGAAAGAGATTTTATGAATTTGGTAAGCTCATCATCTTGAGGGTGGGCAGCAGAGGAAGAGGTTGAAGTTTTAGACCTTCCCCTTCTTTTGTCCTTGTCAGCCTTACTCCTAAGCTCATCAAATGCCATAATATTGGATTCTACTTCAATGGTTGCATCTTGCATATGAGCCAAGGAGGTAGCTCTCCTTTCTCTTAACAGGAGGCAAAAATCAGGGTCAAAATAACTAGAATAAGTAATCTTTGCAGAGGTTTATGTAGGCTTAACCTCAGTGGGAATTTTGCTATACATTTTATTAAATCTCTTTGAGAATTCAGAAACAGATTCCCCTTCCTTTTTCTTCAGTGATCCAAACTCTGCAATATAGTAAAGGAAATCCTTTCTATCCCCCCAATTATTTAAGAAGGCTTCATCTAGGGCTTCAATCCCATCGATAGATCCAAGAGTCAAGGCCCTAAACCACTTCCTAGCCTCGCCCTCAAGGATATGAACAAAAATATTCATCCATACATCTGCATCCATGATGACATGACAATCTGTAAAACTGTAAAAGGCTTCAAGGTGTTCCTCTGCGGTTATGTCTCCCTCGCCTGTGAACTTGGGAAACTTCTTAAGGTAGCCATCCGCTAGGAGGGCATTCAGATGTTGAGGCAAAAAAAGAGGGGCATACCTAGCAGCTATTATAACTTCCATCCTAGTTCTGGGGGGATTATTTCTTGCCATTTGTATGTGGACTAGAGGATAACCCAGAGGGGATGGAGTTGGGCTATGTGAAACTGGGATAGTGTTCCTGGGAGGTGAAGACAAGGGGCTTGAAGGAACATAAGTCTCCCCTTTTTTGACTGCAGCAAATATAATGGGAGAAGGAGTAGGAAAGTCTTCTAAGGTCAAAGCTCTCTCCTTCCACTTCACAAATTCAGGGGAGAAAGTGGTGTCAAAGCTCTCTCCTTCCAAACCAAGAATAGAAGGGGAGAAATCAGCAGGAAATCTCCCAAAACTTAAATTTCTTGAAACTTCTGCAGTTTTTGTAATAGGAGAATTAGAAAAAGTTACTAGAGTTTGTAAAGAGGGATTATGAAAATTATCAGACAAACTTGGTACAACAATGGAGGTACCTTTTTGATTGGTCTTTCCCTTTCTGATAATTTCCTCTAGGTCAGCTTCAGACATTGTTAGAGGCAGTAGTGAAGTGGACCTCGTGTGTCTGCCTTTAGGAGCCATAACTGAAACAGTGGAGTCACCAGGTGCAAGTTGCAATCTTCAATGGTACTGATATCTGATGCACCTTTAGAATCAGAGCTTCTTTGTCGTTCTATCCCAGGGAAATGTCTTCAATTTGTTCCCTGACAACAATGCCATAAATGTTAGCACTAGAAGCCACCTCAAGATTGCGTTGGAGGTAAGCCCAGTACCCATCATATTTTTATGTCACGGGTTGGTTCTAAAGAGGTCAAATGGGCGTAGACTCAATATGATATCATTTTAACTTAGAAAACTGGATCGGTATGCACATGCAGGTGAGGTCTTAATTAACTTCAACCAGTAAGTTGGAGTAAGGGTAAATAGAGGGAAGACTTTGGTGAGGAGAGTGTAGAGGTATTTCGTAGACATCAGGTCTTCCAGCAGCCTAAGGAAGAAAACCTTCAAATACAAGATCCTCTTGGGTTCAAAACTTCAGGAAACTGAATAACGTAAATAACAAAACTGCAATCAAACATACATTACAATGCAGTCAAAACAATCCATGTGAATCCTTCAATCATGGACACTTCAGTATCATAGGCAAATAGGATGAAAAAGAGGTTGACTTTCATTAAACAAGAAGTCTCAGATCAAAATACATAACCAGAGAACCAGAGTTCTTTACCAAAATTTTTACAATACGGGAGTGTAGCTCAACCATCGACCTTAAAAAAATATCAAAACTGCCTATATATACTAAAAACTGTTGCAACTACCAGGAGCATGATCAGGCCCCTGCATTCAAAGTTTCCAGATGGTGCCCGCACTATTAGACTATGTAGGCCTTCTCATGTCAAATGCGAGACAGGCGCAGTTATGCATTTTACAGGAAAATCCATCCAGGAGGAAGCTTCGGGTGGGCAGTTTGCCTTCATGGTTGCTCTTTGCAACGATTTCCATTTATGGGGTGAGACAAGGTCTCAACTTTTTCCCCTATCTTCAATAACTTCCTTCATTGGGATTAGGATGAGGCCTGACACCCATGAATGTTTCTAGGCGGTGCCCACAACCTCTTCAAGTCAATCTTGACGCCTCGAGGCTCTGCAAATCTTAATTTTGAATGGAATCTCCTCCGCTAAAAACTGAACTTGATCGCTCGCTTTATTTGAGTTCATATTAGACCGCTCTAAGCGTTGTGCTTTGTGCTCATGGCTGCGACATGCGGCTCTTGACAACTTTATGTGATAATTTTTTACCAAGGGGTCGAAAACACACCCTTTGACTGGATTTTGAGGGTGCTTGAGTTGTTCAGAACTCAAACATTTTCATTCTTCCTGTGGAAATCATGGGCAGAATGCCACATGATTTACACCACAATGCTCCTGAGGGTAAACCTTAATTACTTCTTGAGTCCTATGAAGTAGGCTGCAAATTCATGTGTTAACATATCCAAAAGCCACAAACCTATTTACTATTCCATTTTCCTTTGAGGACAATAAATCGTCTCCAATATGATGCCAAATACATTTAATTAGTTTTATTATATAAGTGTTGCATCTACAACAAGAAACTCAATGAAGTTGAAACATGATGTAGTTGCTTATGTGATCGATCAAGACACCCAAGGGAAGGAGGCATGCCACAACAAAGCAAAAGGGTTACCAACTATATTTATATAAATTGGACCTTGAAGTACATTAAATGATTATCACATTCATAAAATTATACTAATAACATATGGAGTAGAAAAAAATATTGTAACACACTTATATAATATTAAATGGTGGTGGGTTCATATTAAAACTTGTTTTATGCTAGATAGGAGAAATGTTGTTAGAAAATGCAAGCAAGCTGGGAAACACTCACATTTGAGGGATATATATCAGTGATACAATGTTGCAACAATAATATGCCATATATTAAAGGTCACAAAATGAAATGTAGTTCAACAATCAAAGGGTTTCATTATAAGATGTTGTGCACTAACTAGAATCATACACTTAACTAGATAATTGATAGTCCCTGCACTCATTTGGATTTATTGCATTGAGAAGTGTGATCATTCTATCACACACTTATTAATAGCAAAGCACATTAAATAAGAGTACTAAACTTTGTCGTTCTAGTGGAGTTAACACTAATTACAAACATGTTACAATACTTTACATTTTTTCTATCATTTATTAAAAATATTTGTATTTTATAAAAACATTGAAATATAAAAGCAATACTATTAGAAAAGTTTAAATTTGTGTAAATACAAATTTAAATTGCAAATGAGTGAAAGAATATTAATTTTAAATAATATTAATCATAAGGGTTATATAGGGCATCCGATCACCTCCCCCACTTGGCATTGGACATCTTGGTCAACACGTTAAAATATATGGAGTACACACTCCTCACTAGTTGGCACACATTTTTTCTACATGTTCTCAGTCACGTCTCTCCCAACTCATCGACTACTTTGACAATCCATTGGAGGGTCAGAAAATTTGGTCTCCGTTGAATGTTTGGGGTCACTTCCAAAGTTCTCTAGTCGAATCATCAGTGGACGACACCTTGCAATCTTTTTGGATACTTTCATCAGAAAGATTGGTGATCAACATCACTCTACGGTGGATTGGTTATGTTCTCCCGATGATTCCATAATGGTACCCCCGAATAATTCCAACACATGTGAGGCCACATGTACTCCTTTTTTTGAAATCCCTAGTCCTTCTCGGGTCACCTCAACCTTTGCAAACCCTCCCCTGTGAAATGATCATTCATTTAGGAAGAATCGACACCTTTCTTCTCATTATGAAACCTAGGATTTTCCCATCTTTGGGATTTCATGAACCACGAGCAATCTTGTGGAGGAAGAAAACTTATTGGGCTATTCTCAGGAAGGTTTCACAGGGCAAATTTTAACTTTTGATCTCATTAGCTCGTGCACTAAAAAAAAGATTCTTTGGAACTTGTCTATAAACCCTAAGTCTAGCACTATGGAGGAGCAGTGCTTAAGCTGAAAATGTGTAGAAAGAAAAATCAAGGAGGTAAACTTGGTCTTAGGTGATCGAGTAAAGTTCAACAAGATTTCCCATATGGAAAGTGCCTCACTAGTCGAACGGTTCACTAGTAAGAGAATGTATGGTGATTCTATGAAACGATGGACAAAGGATCACTTCACCCCTATCCTTGGATATGACCCTAAATGATTAACCTTCCAAAAAGGTTGGTTGCTCTGGATCATGCACTCAACCACTGTTGCAGCTAAGCTCCTCCTCTCACACTGGAGTTGGGGCTCACATGCTCTTTTCCTCAAAAAGTGGATGGTGGATTTTGATGCAAGCTTGACACGTTTAGCAGTAGCCCTAATTTGGGTATGTCTACTTGGTATTCTTCTTATCCTATGGTCTGAGGAAGTCTTCAGGAAAATTGGGAACACACTTGGTTTTTTCTATGAAGTAGACACATCTTATAAATCTTCGGGTTACATGGGTATGGAAAAGATTTTAGTGGGGCTGAAACTTTCAAGGGGTTTATCTAATTCCATTTCTTTCCATCTTGGTAATAAGACCATTTTTCAGAGTTTGGACTATGAGGGTATTCCATTTAGGTGTGATGTATTTCACTCTTATGGACACCTAGTCAAGGACTACAACCTTTCGTTGAGATAGAATATCTAGGTAAAAAATTTGGAAGTTGTAGCTCAGGCCAGCCCTACCACATCAACAACTTCCCACATTACACATACTCCCATACCCACGACCACTTAGGCAGCTACAACCTTGAATCAAGCCCAAGTAGGTTCCAGTTGTGAAGTACAAGTCTCTCCTCCATATACTACAAATGCAAGGAATTCATCAGGTAATTCAAATTCTCCCCCTGGTCCTCCTACCTGTTCTTTAGATGTTTCACTTAAATTTGGCTCCTCTCAAATTCAAACCCTGCTCCTACCTTTGGTCGAGATTATAATTTCCTTATAGGACTCTCTAGATTGTTTGGTCATTTTCCCTCCCCTCTTATCCCCTTCTCAATCCTCTCTTCGATGGTGAGACCCCCATCCCCCCCAGAGATATCCCCTCCTCATGTTCCCCCAAGAGCTCCATCTCACAATAAAGTCCCCTCTCCCCTTGGACAACTCAAGTACAATCTCATATCAAAACACAAAAAACAACTTCCCCTTTTTTGGATTTGAAAGGCATCTTGGATCTTACGAAAAGAGATATAAAAAGCCCTTGTAGAGAGGTAGGAAATATTTCCTATCCCTCACTCAAAAGAATGAAAAATCATAGGTTGATTCTAGAAAATAGAAATTGTTTCTAGGGCCCCCTAGAGAAAATTTCCTTGTGAGCGCCCCCTCATGATTTTCCTCTCTTTGAACTACAGGGGTTTGATCAACCCCTCTTGAAAATTGGATATAAAAAGGTTGGTGGAGATCCACAAACCTTCAAGAATCAATGATCGATGGTGAAAGAGTCACCCAGTCCCTCTCTCAATATTTCCCAGGTTGGAAATTTTTGGCATTTGATGCCCATAGTTGTTCGAGGGGTCTAATTACTAGTTGGTGAATTAATTCTCTACATCTAAAAAAAGCCTAGGCGTTACGAGGAATCATGGGCATGGTTTTTTTCTCTTCTAAATTGGATTTAGAGTTCTTATGCTTAAACATTTATGGACCATGTTATCACATGCCAATTTTTTTATGACTTTTGTAAAAACATTTGATCCTCAGATTCTTCTCTAAATCCAACTCCTATATGACTCCACAAGTCATCATAAAAATTTAAAAGAGTACACATTGAGCAAGCACGCTACACAAATGGCAGTTTAGTGGTAAATTTCAAGATAATTTTCTCACTAGATGGAGAGGAGTTTGGAAAAACTAAAGGGTTTTTTTTCAATAATTAATTCAATAACAAAAATTTCTCTCAGTTTTTACACTGGTGTCATATTTTGGGAGATCTGAATGAATATTTACATCACATTTTCTAGATTTAAGCATTTAATTTTTTCCTGCTTTAGTCATCATCTTTGGGCGCAAATTATGAGAATTTTTTAAAACAAAAAGAGGTTTTTGTAAAGAATGAATTTAATAACAAAACCCTCTCTTAGTTTTTACATAGGTGTCATAGTTTGGGATATTCAAAGGGATATTTTCAGTCTACTTTTTCAGATTTAAATATTTAATGATTTCATGTTTTAGTCATTATCTTTGGGTGTCGATCCCGAGACGTTGGAGAGGAATTTTGGAAAATTAAAGAGGATTTTGTCAAGAATGATCTCATTCACAAAAACCTCCATTTTGTAAAAACTATCATTATTCGAGAGATATGATGTTATCTTTGACCCCTATTTTCCAGAAAATTGACTCTTATTTCTTAGCAGACAGTTTTGAGTTTGTTCCTATTTTGATGTAACTAGATCCAAAATTGTAGGATAGTGGTTGAGCTCGACCTCCTCAGCTTGAGGAATCGTATTTCCTTTATATATTTGAGCACTTTTAATGTGCAAAGGGGTTGGAAGAAGCACAAAGGACAAATTGTATTCATCATTGTAACAATTTCTGAATTTGAATGAATACAAGTGGAGATGTCCAGAGTTTTTTCATACCAAAGATTCATGTGGTGATGACCTGAAGTATGTGTTTCCTATCATGTATGTTTTTCTAGTTTTCTTTCCCTTCATCTGCAACCTTTCATATGTTTAAAATTGGATGTTAAAGGGTGTGAAATTCAACTAAATGATGCTTTAGATTCAAACAATTTTGAATTCTATTTTTATTTCTTAACTCATCAAAATTAATCTCTTATGGTTCTCTAATTTATGTTATATGTTTCTTTTTTCTTCCATATTATCACAACAAATTAAAATATGGGAAGTTCATCACCTACATTGCATTTGCTTCCTTGAGAGCTCTACCTACCAGACACTATTTTAATTGTTTTCGGAGTTGACTCCATTGCCCAACAAGTTCCTTTTCTTCTTGCCGGCAAAACCCATAAATATTTTCATCAAATCAAAACCTAGCCATTAAACCTTTAGAGAATATCCATCTTCCAAGGGACCAAGTGACAAGAGAGATTCCTCTATGAACTAAAAAGGCTAGTTTTTAGTTCTAAAGTGGTTTTGTGGTTACCTTTGTGAGTTGCTTCCTCAGCCTAGGAAATTTACTTAGTGCTAACAGAGCCTACAATCTCAATCTCAGACAATTTTTGGAGAAAACATTTCAGAATTATTTGCTAAAGGAGGGACACATATTAATAGGGGGGACACAAATTTCACTTTAGGGGCTAGTGAAATATGGGGCTCTACAGCCTAGATGGATCACCTAGCAGAGTTTCTAAACAACATCTTGGAAGAAACTCGATTTTTAGACATTCAACCTGCGAAACTTGTACCAACTTGGAGGAACATGAGAATGGTAAATGCAAGAATCACAAAGTGATTGGATCATTTCCTCATCTTAGAATACTTCCTAGAGACAAATATAAGAATGAGACAATGGGTTTCCTTCGGAGGAGATTCGGATCATAGCCCCATAATCTTTGAGATAGCTCTTCTCCCATAGAAACCTCCCTATCCCTTTACGTTGAATTCATCATGGTTGGAGGATACATATTTCAAGAACATCATCAAATAGTGTTGGGTTCCTTATAACCCATTCTCCTCGGAATCCCCTCCTATCCAGTAACTGAAAAACCTTAAGAGAGTCAATAAAGTATCTCTTAACCGGGGCAAGGAGAAGTGAAAGTGTGATGAAGAATCTCTAAGAGTTGGAGAAAAAAAATCATATTTGGTTCAAAGAGGAAAGAAGAATCCCACCTTCAAAACTTCAAAAACAAGCCCTAAAATATCTTGAGTGGGAGATAAGAAAGATTCTTCAGGAGAAAGAAAAAGAATGGTGATTAAAGAGTAGGTCTCTTTGGCTCCAAGGTAGGAATGAGAACACCAAAATTTTCCATAAGTTTGTAAACTGAAGAATCTCAATAAACATTATATGGGTCATTGATGGGGAAAATGAAACCACTGCAACTTCCTATGATGACATTGCCTCAACATGTGTTTACCATTTTCAAAATATATTCAAAGAAGACCTTAGGGCCTCCATCGACTCATTCCTCCAAGTAGCATATATTTTTCCATGGTTCATAAATCGAGAAGAAAATGATGAGTTAATGGAAAAAATTACAAAGAAGAACTTCTAGCAGTCCTTCACAATTTTCAAAAAGACAAAAGTTCGAGCCCTAATGGACTTCTGATAGAATTCTAATTGGAATATTTTAATTTTATGGGATAGGACCTCCTTCAAGTGGTGGAATATTCATGGTCCATGGGTCAAATCCCATTAGCCTTTAATTCAAAATTCATCACCCTTTTTCCTAAATCCAAAAACCCCCACTCTTTCGACCAATTCAGGATGAGCCCTCTCTGCAACAACATATACAAAATAATCTCTAACCTAATAGCCATAATACTA
>ML813460.1:92358-126836 GCA_009831015.1 Picea engelmannii | reverse complement strand
TTCCCAAGCCATTAGTTTCACTCCACTTGACTCCATTAACCCAAGGCACTAGTCTAGAAGTATACCTTTGAGCTTGTTTGTACTTAAACTCTCTTCCAAAACTCTTGAATTTGAAACCCTAAACTAACCTAACGTCTAGACTAGCCCTAGAATAGTGATGACGTCTTGCCTAAATTAGACTTGTGATTGGACCAAAAGTTGTGGCTGAGTCATCTTATCATAGGCATAGAGGTTTCAAGAATTTTCATTGGTTGATTTAGCTAAAACGTCCACTTCTTGGCTAGCTAACACTAACCCTAATGCAGCAACATTATAGGTGACGTCACACACTTGTTTGAAACTCTTGTTTAGCCTGAAACGTTGTGACATTTGTCATCTATTTGACAAGTCTTTGAGTAGTTGATTGCATCCATAAGTTTCTTTGACAAAACGTCCTACTCATTGTCTTCATTTTTGACCTATCATTAGGGCTGACGTCACCCTTTTTCTGCATAGTGACGCAACAACATTATATATGTATGAGCATATTTATAATATGAATTGCATGGTGATATAACAAGGATTGATTGTGTACATTGAATGCCATATCTCTTATGTATTTATCAAAGAAGTTATATAAATCATCTATCTTTGTTTAGTAATCATTGACTTCATCAATAATTACATTTGATCATTGCTCATATATATTTTGAAGATAGTCATTGATACCTTGAAGTACTAACCACTGCAGCACATACTTTTAGTTTATTTGTCTTGTCTCACAAACAGGTGCCATCCAGTGGAATATCCTCCTCTTGAATATCTTTCTTGGCAGTAATCTGTGAAGGGAAACTCTTATCCTAATCCATTATCCCTTTAGCCTTCTCATAAACCCAGATTACTAGGGACGTCTCCCTTGGACTAGCCATCCTAAATAGAAAGAGCTCCCCATCGAGGTGACAGTGGGTGGGGAAGCTCTTGTTACACCAGTTTGAAGCCTTGACTCAAGCTAACCTAAACCCTTCCTACAAACTATGCGATAACAATGCCAATTGGTTATTGGTTGGCTATCACAGGTAAAGATTCTTTTCCATCATTTCCAAACTTATTTTTTTAACAATGTGCAAGCCTGTTATAAATTTTCATAATTCATTGTTATTTATTTATGAAAATTTCCATAAATGGTTTTAATGGTTTGTTATTAAAACCATTTTACAACATCGATCTGCGTATAGTAATGCCCATGGAGCCCATGGAGAGAATCATAATGCCCAGAACCGTAAACAGTAATTCAAAATGGCGATTATGAACTAAATAATTATCGGTAAACCTAAATTGCAAACTAATGGCGTAAATGATCGGTAAAACTAATTGCAAATTGTAAACCTAAATAAATGAATGGTAAACCTAAATAAATGATCGGTAAACCTAAAGATTCAATTTCAGAATGTAAATTATCCCAATTAATATTATTGGTTGGCTATCACAGGTAAATTATCCCAATTGGTTATTGTTCGGCTTTCACAGGTAAAGATTCTTTTCCATCATTTCCAAACTTATTTTTTTAACAATGTGCAAGCGTGTTATAAATTTTCATAAATAACAATGAATAAAACCATTTTACAGCATCGATCTACGTATAGTAATGCCCATGGAGCCCGTGGAGAGAATCATAATGCCCATAACCGTAATGCCCAGAACCGTAAATAGTATTTCAAAATGGCGATTATGAAAGAAGTCAAGCTCGGGAAATTCAAATGGAATAAAACAACGACCCATATAAAATGGCGTAGGCGGTTTCTGTGCAAGTATAATTTATAATTTAAACTATTGTGCAGGTATAATTTTTTGAGTACATACCTGTTCCAGAAAAAGCCGTCGAGTTAGATAATCAAATGCTTGTGCAAGACTGATGTTGTCGCCTTTGAGATGAGGGCCGAGATATTGAAGAGACCTACACATATACATTAGGAAAACATTAGCTGCAAGCGGTTGTGTCTAACATGCATGCGGCTGTTAGTAAATTTTAAAAACTGTAATTCTTACATACCGATTGCTTTGGCCAGAAAGTTTGAGCACCGATCCCAACTGTAATACCGACTGCTTTGGCCAGAAATTTTGAGCACAGATCGCCACTGTAATTCTTTACTGTAATCCTTCTTTTCGCTACATGAGACTGAGTCTAAATAAAAAACTTCAATTGGCAAATGTTTACAGAATGGGTGGCTTAGAGAATGCGTATGGGTCGCTCAAAGAATGTGTGGAATTTCAGGTCGTGCGTCCATGTGGATATCTATAAAGCGCCCTTCCCTGTGCATGCATGCATGCCACTCTGTGTAAAAAACTTAAATTCCCAAATGCTCACATAATGTGTGGCGGTTCAGGTCGTGGAATGTTCATAATGTGGGAGGTAATGCGTGGAGGTCGTGGCATGCATACATATTAATCATTGAACGTGTAAATTATATATGCGCACAGTAATTTTTTAAGTATTCTTAGGTAAATGTAAAAAAATAAACATGTTAACGGATGTCTTTATAAATGCAAGGAAGTTATGAGCAATAAATCTGGTTCATTGATTTTGGAGGATGACTAAGAATATGCCAGCATCTTGAATGCGTATCCATCAGATTAGGGTTTAAAGTTAAATAAGGTTAAAAGATCATTAATTATGGCCATTGTCAATAGGTGTACACCTATCGACGTAATTATTGGTTGCCAACACCCATAGCAGCATCCATTGAATCAGATATCGCTAGCGAAGTATATGCATCCAGTGTAACCTGTGGGGGAAGGGAAGGTTATTCCCTGTCATGAGTTATCTCTGATTCCCAAGTCCGGCATCTCCACTCGCGGTGAATCCAAAACATAGTTGAAACGTTGGCCCTGGGCTTAAACCTTCGATAATGGATAGGGAAAGGGAGGTTTTCCCTCGTCACAAGTCATCTTAGATTCCACTCCACTCCTGAGTCCCATGTCCCCAATCAACAGTGATATGCGGGCTTGCAAAAACTACAGCCAAAGAGGCGCAACAGGTTATAGCACCACCTCTGATCCAAATTATCGTTAGACATGCAGCACCAGGAAAAGCAGGTTCAGAGCAAGGCTTCAATCCCCGAACATGATTTTGGCGTCGAGGAGGTTCGATCCAAAATAGAGTTGAAAGTCCGACCCTAGGATTCAGCATTCGACAATGGACAAATCATAAATGTACATAGATTCCATTATCTGTTTCAAAGTAAATGGTGGTGGCTTTGTGGGTGGATTTTTCGCTAAGTTTGTATAATCCTAGTAGCCCAAGCGGTTTTTTAGCATTCTGAATGCATTTATGAATTCAGAAATGCAATTTAAATCACAGAAAATTGTCATTTCATCCAAATTTATGTCATTGTATTAAGGCAAAAAAAAAAATCAAAATGTAGAACTTTAGACAACACCCCTTTTAACTACCACTTCTAACACATAATTGAAAAGTGAATTAATGAAGTTTTCTAAAATTTATAATCCATCATAAATACATTCCATCCACTTGAATGAACTGGTCACGTAAAAGATTTGGTCATATTCCATAGGTAAAATGTCCCTCAAATTCCATTCAAAATTCATTATGTGTGGAAGATAACAATCATTCTTGCCAACTAACCAAGCTAAACCGAATTGACATATGACAAAAAAAAAAAAACTATTTATGATAGACATTGCAACATTAAATTGTTTAATGTTAATGTCAACTAATAAAATCCTTATTATGAATATAAAACAAATTTATTAATGATTATACAATGTTAATGTCAACTAAGAAAATCCTTATTATTAATATAGGACAACATTAGAATAAAGTTATTATGACTTATATCAAAAATTTAAAATAGTTAAAACTAATAATTGAATTAATGTTAATGTCAACTAATAAAATCCTTATTAGTCCCTCACAGGGACTAATTTAGTTGACTTCAAATTAATATGTCCTTTGACTATAAATTTTATAGTGGAGGTCTTATTGTCTAGAGGGACTATTCGATAATTCCTTGACTTCATATTAATATGTCTTTTGACTATAAATTTTCGCATCATGTGTATTGTTCGTACTATAGAAGTAAAAACATTATTTTTTATAAAAAAAAAAAAAAACTTATATGTCATCGGTCTCATTGGAGAATATATTGGAGGTCTTATTGCCAGCTTAGTTGTTCCCAATGTTGTAAATGTGTAGATATCCAAAGTTTTGAGCTTAGACGCTCTTTTTTAACTTTTATTACATTTTTACTCAAATGTTTACATACCAAAATTTTTGAGAATGGATGATCCGAAATCGGATCCAGAAGCCTGATAGGGCTTGAAAAATGCTCAAAAATGAAAGTGCTCGGAATGTGATGAAACCTTTGCCATTGCGTCCGTCTCGTCTTCCTGATTCCGGTGGTATATTTACTTCGTCAAACGGAGTCTGTATGGAGAAGATATTGCGTTCTGTCCGAAAAGTCAAACAGGCAAAAAGGGGGATGACTGTACAGTCCGTACAGTCCACGTGTCATGTCCGTACAGCTGACGTGGCAGGGCCGTACAGCTGACGTGGCGGTTTCAGAAGGCGACATGTGGCAGACCATACAGAGGACACGTGGCATCACCAGGACGCGACACGTGTCAGGCGGATTTGGCATATTTGGCATACGGTCGGACCAATACTGAGGTGACACGTGTCACCACTGATAGGGTGACACATGGCAGGCTGACATCATCGGATGACGTGGTGGATGACAGAGCGTACGGCCGGGCTGACGCAGCAGGACAAGTGGCAGTACGGCAGAATCGATGTGGCACACACGTGGGCCAATCACAGGCCGACACGTGGCATGTTTTAATTGGTTGGTAAGGGTGCCACGTGGCCCAGTCAAGGGCTGCCACGTGGCACCCCATTATTGGTTGTTGGATTATATGGTTTAAAAATTGTTTGGCTAGGCCGGAATTGAACCCATGACCTCCCGGGTGGCAGTGGACTAGCGGGGCTGGGTTAACCGCCCGCCCCGGTGGTGTTTCTTGTTATGTAAATAGGGCATAAATTATTTAAATTGATTAAGTTTTATGCCGCGGGGGAGAAGGGTTGGGGCTTAGCCCCAGCCCTCGGCGTCGAACCCGCCACATGTAACCATTTCATATGACCGACAGCGCGGGGTTTTCAAACGGGCGCGGTTTGTGTTATAACCGATGGCCCATGGACGCACCAACAGTCCCATACGACCCGAGCTCTACCACATAAACCGCGGAGTGTTAAGCCACAGGGCCATATGCAATTGCCACGGGACCGAGAGCCAGTTGACAGGGGGCGCAAATAAAGGGCGCTCGGACACATGGGCCGCACCATACGACCGCATTAAAGGGGGCGCGCGCACATGCAGGGGGCTAGCACCCGAATTAAAACTAATTTTGGGTTTTATGCCTAAGTTTGGTTTTTTATTGTTTATTATGCCTATATTAAGCAGATTTGCTCCATTTTTGGGGGATATTGGGCATTTTTGGAGGCCAGATTCTTGGAGGAAGTTGGGGATGTGAAACCAACTCCAATTCTATATAAACCAGGCCTGTTTGAGGCCAATGGACAGTCATTCAGAGCAGAGTTATGCTGGAGGAAAGCCAAGCCAAAGTCAGTTTGATGCAGGGAAGCCTTTGAGGTGGAGACGTTGTCAGATCGTTTCTGGGAGCTTGGAGCATCATTTTTGCATGTCGTTTCTTTTGCAGGGTTCTTGAGATCTGGGACAACAAGACTAGATCAGTCTTGTAGCCATTTGGCATTGCTGAGATGTAATTTTGAGCACTTGAGCAGAAATAAAGAAGCCTCCCCCACAAAGAAAAGGCCCAGAGACGTAGGCAAAAGTTATGTCGAACTCCGTTATCAACCTGCGTTCTTATGGTTTGTTGTTCATTATTCTTTTCAGATCTGCATATGTGTATTTGACTGAAATAATCCTCTTCTTTACTCATTCTTTCATTAAATTCTCAAATGGTTAATTTATACATGCAAGTTTAAAACTCAACCATAATCATTTAAAAGATCCAACAGATCAATGGACGTTGTTTTTTAATGTTTTTTTATTATTAGTCCATGTCGAAGGCATAGAGGGACTATAGTGATCACATATTAATATATCATATTATTATTAATTTTATTGTTTTTAGTCTTTTGTATTTGTATTGAAATGTTTACATACCCAAGGTTTAGAGCATTGACACTTCTTTTTAGGTGCTTGAATAGGCCTGACAGCTTAAATGTTTACATAGCGTGAAGTCCTAAAACAGACCTATCAGCTTAACTGTTTGCATACCGCAAATCCCTTGAACAACCTCACAACCTTAAATGTTTACCTAAATAGGCTTCGCAGAGTACATTTTTCCTCAAATTTTTCCATACAATGTTGCAGTGAATTTGGACAATATTGTTGTCCACCGATAGTTGAATAGGCATTGTATGTTTCATACTTATTCTATGATTGAAATGCAATTTGTTCATCGTTGAAGATACATACATTTTTTATTGGTTCGGTGGGTGCTTCTTGCTCATTGGTTCGTGGGTTATTGTTTGTTGTTGTTTGGTTCAACTTTGCAAGGTTGGGGACCTGCGCCTGTGGTTGGACCTCTTGGTGCTTGTTGCTTGATTTTGTTTACTTCAACTTTGCAGGGTTGGGGTCTTGCATTCGCAATTGGATTTGTTTCTTTTTTACTTTGCAGGGTCCAAGTGTTTCACCCACAATTCGACCTGCACTTTTGTCGTTCATCGTTTTGGAGTAAGTTTCGATTCCATAATTTCATTTTCTATTCATTCTTTGTTGTTCATTGTTTGCAGTTTGCAAGTAAGAGTGTTTGATTATTTCCACTAGAATTATTGTCATATGTTTTCGGTTCCTTCTGTGCTTGGGATGCATTTTGGGGTAATCGTTGGAGATACATATGTTGTTTACTAGTTTAGTGGTTGTTGCTTGTTCATTGGTTTGTTGGTTCGTCGGTTGTTGCTTGTTTTTGTTTGGCTCAAGTTTGCGAGTTTGAGGTCCTGGAGCTGCAGTTGGGCTTGTTCTTGCTTGCTTCCTGGTTTGTTTCTTGTTTGTTTTCTTTTTTTTACTTCGGCTTTGCAGGGTTGGGGTCCTACGCCGACAGTTGGAGCTGGTTTTTTTTTTTTGCACTTGCGGTGTTCAGGTCTCGCACCCACGAGTGGACCTGTGGTTCTGTTGTTTGTCATGTCTTGCGAATTTGAGATCTAGCGCTTGTCCTGTGCTCGCCTATCCCGCTCTTAAGTTTTTCTCCAATTCTTTTTCTTATTTCTGGACCATACCTACATGTCTTTTTAAAATTTTCTTGTAGAAGAAAAGGATACTGAGATGGTGCTACCAAGAGTGGTGTTCTGTGGATTGCAAATTGTAGTATTCAGTTTCTATGTTGTTTTTCGTGCAACATTGCTATCATAATGAATGTGTTCTCGAATGCATCACACCATTTACATTTGGACGAAGCCATTATCATTCTAGGATACTTTATTGTTGGCATGATACAAAATAGTGGCATAACAAATGATTGGACAACTACATGTGCAATTACAATGTCCACTGTCTTTTTGTTAAGATAAAACATGTGAAAAACTCACTTATTAACCATATATGGTGAAATGTGCCCATATCACAATACAACCTCTTTATCCTGTACATAGACTAGTGTGACCACGATACAATTTGTCTTGTACTTGAAATATGAGATGTACACCAAAGATACTGCAAAATTATATTTCCATGTCTCAAATCATATCTGGATACTTTTCCGCAGAAAACCAAAATCACTTAGCTATGGCCATGAAATTTATTAATATTTTGTGGCTTGTAATATAGTTTGGGAAGGAAAAACTTTATATACTTACAACCATGGATGGAGAAAAGCAAAGGTTCATGTTTCTAACTATATTTTATTATATTCGTTGATTCTCATTTAGTGTATGTACATATTACTTGTTCTCCTCTGCATACCAACTTCCAATCATGTTCATTGTATTTTGTGAGTTCTCACATTCAAACAAAAAGAATAGCTGGATAAAACGAAGGAGTCTTTACTGCAACGGTGGAAGAGGAGATACAAAGGTACATGCTTGTACTGTTATTTCATATTCCATTGTTTTTTATTTCATTTATTGTATGTATATGTGTTCACCTAATTTATTGTATGTAGATATTGCGTACCTTCCTACATAATAACTTATCTTCATGTCCTTTGTATTTTTTGTGCCGTCACATTGAAAAAATTTGAAATCTGTTTTTTTTTTTACATGTCTTCCTGCATACTAACTTCCTTCATGTCCATTGCATTTTTTCTTCATTGCTACATTTAAAAAAACAGAGTGGTTGGAGAGGATGATGGACTCTTTGCCGCGAATTTAGAGGAGGAGTTACAGAGGTGCATGTCTCTACTCTTATTTCATATTCCAGTGTTTAGTATTTCATTTATTGTCTGTGTATTTGTTCTACTTGTTCTACTGCTTTGCACCTATTTTACGGTATGTAGATACTACTTATCTTTCTACATAGTAACTTATTCTCATGTGAATTGTATTCTCTTTGCTGCTACATTGAAATACATAGAACTATATTTCTTTCTTTTACATGTCTTTCGGCATACTAACTTACCTTCATGTCCACTGTATGTTCGACATTGCTACATTGAAAGAAACAAATTGGTTGGACAGGAAAATGAATTCTTATATGCCACAACAGAGGGGGTTCTTTTACAATCTTTGGAAAGGTATACCAACTGTGCTAGTAAATCAAACATACAAAACATGTGAGTGCATATAATATTGGAATAGAAAATGGTGATTTGGCAACAATGGGCCTTTGTTGAGACTTCCCACTTCCAAACATTTCCCTCTCCCCATTTCTATTTTTTCCACTTTCTATTATCCCTTTTTTTCCCCTCTTCTATACTTAACGTTTCTTGTCTACTTTTGCTTTCTGATTTCTTTTCTTAGTCGTCTTTCTGAAAATGTCTAGGTGTGTGGGTTGGAGGACTCATGGGTTCACATTTATACTCATTCGTCTACCTCATTCCATACTTAGCCACTTTTTCGATCGCGGGTTCAAGATTACACCTCTGGCTTCAGAGGTTTTGCAATATACAGATTGGTCATTGTACCCCCCGATCATGCCATATTTACTGTTACATGATTTTGCAGTCAAAAAATCCAAGGCATATAATTTGACCGTCGGGTCCTCATGTTTCCTGACTATCCCTTGACACCTTATTTCATATTCCATCTCCTTCGACCCTATATGTGACATTCAGAACAATTATGGACAATATACAATGCATATGCTTACTTAGTTCTTCTGATGTTCATCTACACATGCTTGCATCAGAAAAAGTTGGACTAGTGGCATGGCCATGAGAAGTCAATCATTGCAAACATCAACAAACCGACAAGGCCAAGGGTAAAGATGCATACTTATGTTCTTCATATGTTCACCAAACAAATATCCTCAGCTATTTATTCATCTATTCCATGGTGAATATGTTAATGTCATCTGCAACACATACTTTGTAGTTTAGAAGAAGTATCAACGAGCGCAAGTGAGACATTGAACATAGCGCAAGTTCCGTAGACTAAGAGGTATGTTTGCAAAACTATGGCTCCATACTTCATCCAAGTTGTGCGTCTACCTGTAGAATTATGCCAGGAAAAACGAAAAAAATAAATAATGCAGACTTCCATTCACATTACTTTTCCTATTCAAAAAATGTCACTAGGTCTAAACTTGTAACACCCAAAATACTATCAATAGAGGGCTTGAACAGTCGTCGAACTGGAGAAGTGTTCGTCGGGGAAATAATGGTCATCTATAGCACCTACGTGGACAAGGAAAACAAAACTAGATCCATTATGCATGCTAACATGACAGACAACGAGGCCCCGATCATAGTCACACTGACTATTCCCACACAACTTGTCCAGAAACATGCAGAAAAGATATTTCCAGGTAATGGGATATCCATTACAAATTTTAATATATTGCCCAAAACAATATATGATTGTGGTGATTGTGATCAGATTATATCACTCAATGAAACAAGTATTGTGGAAAAAATTATTGCTATTTGTTCAAAATATCATTTCATCCCAGACACAACTATCAGCCAACTTGCACAGAGCAACGACACTTACCCAATTGGAACCATTGGTGCAGGTGTCACACTTGTGAGCCAACTTGGATTGCAACACATTCTCCATATAAAATATGGAGAGTCAGACAACGACAAGGCAATGGTACCGTTCTCCATATCTAGTTTTGTCCTTTACCATCACATGTTCATGTATCTCGATTATGTTACACAACTATTTCATTGTTCCATGTTGCAGCTGCAATTGTTCGACACCTATTCAAATTTGTTTTCCTCAATGGAACAACAATTGCATAAAGGGAAATTTCCACTTATGCTCTTCAAAGATATAACAAAGAAAAGAGATGTTAAAGAACATATCTTTTGCACAACCCAAGCAACATTTGTAACATAATTGTGAACAGACATAGTACAGGATCTCAAGAAACTAACTAGCTCTACAATTGTTGTGTGTATACATCTACAATTTCATCCTCACTTTTCTACTACAAATTTCGAATGCCTACTTGACCCCCTTCGAGCCTGTATGTGCGAAATGTGACTCTCCTGCTTCTGCTTTTGCTTCTGTTTTCATAAGTGATGATACAATTGATTGTCTACGATGCAATAAAAAATGCCCTTACATATATAGACATTGCCTTAATGCTGCCACCCGAACCGTGGGAAACACAATCGTACATTGTACAATTAGACATCCTCTATTACAAGATGTACTTCCTAGGTTAGTAGAAATGTCATATGAAGCATACCTACAGAAAAAGGCAAACAATGTCTACATGTTGCGTGACTTTTAGATACATAACAAATTTACCTTAAATGAGGACAATGCAATATTGCATATCGGCTGGAAAAAAAATAAAAAAAAATCATATCAAGCTTTGGAAATAAAGAAAAAATCTCATGTCTATCTGTTATTTTTATTCAACACCCAGATGAATGTTCGTCAGACTCCAGTTCTTCGGAGTTTACATCTATGGCTGTAAAATTTTATTTCCAGATATTTTGTCTCTTTTACTGCACTTGAAACAACAAGGAGAATCTAACTATAAATGCAATCGTTGCTGTTATTTTCATGTTTTTGTGAATCTCCCAGTAAGAATTTTTCATATTTGTTGGGGTGTCCAAATGAAAAAAAAATGGTAGCTGGATGTGGATTTGTTGGAGGAGTCTGCACCTTTTTAGGTGCCCAAATTCGAAAAATGTTTTCCAACTATATAGCCATGGCAGGATTTCTACATTTTATTTGGGTACCCAAATAAAAAAGAAGATGATCTCCAACTATACATTTATGGTATGGTATCTAAATTTTATCGATGCCCTAATTGAAAAAAAAGGGCTCAACGTGGATTGAAACATGAGATTGACATATTCAAAACTTGCTATAGAGATTGGGGAGTTCGAGCATTGGAATTCATACAGGCAGGTGCAATTATTGGTGATGTACAAGTGTATAAGATTGTTTAGTCCAGAAATGGGAAGCATGAGGAAAAACCCCATACAAAGTATCCAACTATAAATAACTTAGGCCCATCCTTTGAACCGTCGAAATAGATTTCTCCTCTGTGCAGAACCATCAGGCATTTCCAATAATATTGGAAATTTTCCATTGTTAAAACTGGTAGTGATAGAACATGGCACTATCAGAAGAAAATGTCCATAGTGATATTGATTCATGGTAAAATAGTAATCATAAAGTTTCTTGTTCCCTATTTTAGAGTTTGGTTATAGCTAGGGTACAATGGTGAAGCTCCACTAGTTTTGTGTTGTCTTGTGTTTGGCATACTTTTGTTCATATCCCATGGCCACAATTATTTTCTCATGGGAAAATATACCAGATGTAAGATAAAACCAATGCGACATGTGTTTTTTTTTATAGATCAAATTGTTTGATGCAAAGGTTCATGTGCACTGCTCTATGGAACCTTGTGGGATCTCAATTGGTGCCTTTTGTGTTCATGCGTTGCCTTGTGCCTCGACTTTCAATACATTTGGTGTTTAGTTGGTTCTTGGTTGTATGCTTCATTCTGGAAAATTAATGATACATTTAGGATCTTGGCAGTTCTTTTATGATCTTAAAGAATATACAGGACATGATTTGTCTTTTAATATAATATATCTGACACAAATGTAGTATGTGGCTCATTTTAGCACTTTTCCTTGATTGATGACTTAGCAAAATTCATCTCCAAGAATATTTTGAAACAAAAGGATATATATTATGTGAAGTCCAATGGAACTATCATATCAACAACGAGAAATTAAAATTAAAATTCGTCATTGTTATACTTGCGGTGAAGTTGACAGTACAATAATTTTACTTAAACATCCCAAAATTGATTTTCTTGTGCCTTTTCGATGCTTTTCTTATACAAACACATCCTGGAAACTATAAGCATGGCTCGCTTTATCTATTCCTTGATTGAAGAACCTATTCACATGTTTAATGCACTTCATAATTACTGTTAAGACCATCAATGGGGCTTTCTTACACCAATTCCCGCTTCCGAAACTTTCCATCCCCTTTCTTTTTGCCCTTTGTTTTCCCTTTTTGGTTACTTAGTCATTTTTCAGAAAATGTCTAGGTGTGGGGGTTGGTGGATTCACGTATTTATATTTCCACTGATACTTTTATATCACAAGTCCGATCGACCACTTCCCCGTTTCATATTCAACAAACTTTTTGGATCGCGGGTTCCCGGATAGGCGGGTTCAACATTGCATTTCCATTGTTCCTCCACTTGCAAACAACATCCAGACTTCCCCGATCTACAAATTAGCAACCAAATTCCCCTTTATTTTTCTCGTTTTCTTTCCCTTTCTAGTTACTTGGTCATTTTTTTGAATGTGTCATTTTTCTGAATGTCTCATGCTTTTATATACAGCACCCAAAGTTACGCAATATACAAATTGACTGTCGAAATCCGTCATTGTCTCATGTTCTGTGTTACGCATTTTGTAATCAAAAGTTGGGATAGATAAAATTTGACCATCGGGGCCTCGCGTCTCCTGAGTAGAACTTGTGGCCCTGTTTTCAAGCCCGTCAATATTCCTTGTTCTGAGTATGTCTCATGCTCTTATATCATGATTCTGACCAACTGCTTACCCATTGCATAATTCACCACTATTACCATCATCGGTTCCTTGCTAGGATTTCTCAACATTGTGCTTCCATTGTTCTGCTACCTACAAACAACACCCGAAATTCTGCGATATACAAATTGACCATCGAAATCCATCATTATGTCATGTTCTGTGTTACACATTCTGCATTCAAAACTTTGGAGACATCAATTTGACCATCGACCCCTCATGTCTCATGAGTATATCTTGTGACCCTACTTTGAAGCCTGCCCGACCGCTTTCCATAATTGGCCATTTCTTGGAATCTCTTTCGCTGGTTGGCGGGTGGAATAAATGTACAATGCTTAATCACTCTTCGCCATCCCCGCCACCTTCACACTTCTTTCTATATATGCAATTATTAATCTTTAATACTAATAGCTCATCGTGCATGAACCATTAAGATTGTCATTAATGTCCGAAAGGTCGGAGAAGATTTTTCATTAATACAAATTAAAACAAGATTTGCGAAGAAGAGTGTTATCCTTTCCAAGTATTCATTTCAAGCATGATGAAATATCTTTCTTTCATCATCTGGTTGGCGCCTTTACGAAATCTCTAATCCTTAATCGTTCTTCGCCGTCACCACCACCTTCGCACTTTTTTCTAAATATGAAATTAGTAAGCTTTAATGGTAACAACTCATTACTCACAAACCATGGATATTGTCATTGATCAGTGAAAGGCTCGAGGAGATATTCCATTGATACAAATTAAACCAAGATTTGCATAGGGTTATATTATACCTTCCAAATTTTCATTTCAAACATCATTTGGAGCAAACGAAAATTCTTGCTAACTTATGGTAGTAGTTCCACAATAGTTCTATCTAGATACAGTAAACACCTTTGGGCATGATGACCAGAGGTTCCAGTATTCCAGGGCATATTCTTACTACTCATCTCCCTCCACCCAGGAGAAAAAACGGAGATGGTCCCTTGGTGCACCAAGAGATATATTTCAAGCCAAATAATTCCAAGGAAACCTTGCCTACTCAGACAGCCTGCCCGCCTGCATTGATGGCTAGCGCAGAGGTTGATGCGATTGATTTCGAGTCGAGAGAAGATGATCTAATGGACAATGATATGAAAATGGTTGATGGCAATGCAGATGTTGGTCCCACTCCTACACCCAAATTGAAATCAACCATAACGGGGGGCACTTCCTGGCTCAACGATGGTGTCCTTGATAAGACCAAAATAAGGGGTTTCAAAAAATAAACCGACGTTGAACGCAATAGCTTCTTTGCAGCTCAAAAGTAGGATTTCTAGATGTCCAAATTAGTCCATTATGGGTGGAATTCTTTCACTGTAAGGAAATGGTTTATTGATGCTCCCAGAGATATATTTCAAGACAAAAATTATTCAATTGCGGGACCACTCTCCTATTCTCTGGATATACAATTAACATCTTAGGGGATGAGGACCAGAACTCCCACTAGTGCAAGGCATATTCCTACTACTCATCTCCTTCCACCCAGAATGGACTAATTTGGGCCTTTGGAATTTCTCATGCAGCATGTGTCCCTGAAGTTTTTGACTATGAGGAGGTGGTTTCTTGGTGTGTCCTAACTTTAAGTTTTGGGCTCTTTTGTTTTCCCTGCAATGTTTTTCGTCTTATTCCTCATGGGAAGCTTGTGAGAACTATCAATTTTACCGTGAAGATGGGTTCTTATGTCCTCCTACGTTTGAAAATTTCTGTGTTGCTTTCTAGATGTGGTGCAACATTGGAGCGATGTCAACATCAAGAGCAGGAGTTTTGTTCATCTGCTTCAAGCCGAGGATTTATTCCACTTCATAACCACTCTCTTGTTTCTTTGTGGCCTCAGGTATTCTGCAAGATATTGATATTGGGGCAACGAACATTGACCTCCCGAGGAGAAGACTACAAGGATTTCCTAAAACAAAAGCATGGTAATCAGTTTTGTATGCATGTTGAAGAGCATCTTGATGGCTCTTACATGTTGCAAGTCCTTTGCCTGTGTTTATGGCAAATATATTCAATGTTTTGGTGCAAAGAACTCGGTCCAATTTCTATGGATAGATATACACTACCCAATATTATTTTTTTTTAATGGATTTACTATTAAAAAATTTCCCTTGGGGTCTTGGTTGTTTCTTTTTTGCTGCATTTAATGCCTCTTCTCATTGGCATGGTTCAATAGTCTCATAGTTCTTCAATATTGTATTGGCTCAAGTAATTTGATCTAATATGGAGCATTTAACAATTAAATGACAATGCATTGAGTAGATCCGATCAAGCTTTTATGGAAACAAAAATGAATTTTAGACAGTTTCAAACCAACATTCAATTCTATTTGTAATGCAGATAGAACATAGAAAGACCAAATCACAATGCGACAGTCAGGGCCCTGCCATAGAAATTTTGTTTTCATCTCAGCCTTGCTATGCAAACAATTTCTTATTTCCCTTTCGCTTCCTTGATTCCTTTAGTCCGAAAGGGAACATTTTATTAGTTGTCCATCCCTAGCCTCTATTTGAGCATTTTTTACATTATTAATGAAATTACCAAATTTCTTGTTCACAAATAAAAAAAAAGTTGATATATGGTGGTTGTAGTCAAATGGAACTATGAAATCAACTACAATATTAAAATTCAAGTTCATCGTTGTTGTTTCTAGACATGCAATTATTAAACTTTAATGATAGAAACCCATCATGCAAGAATTTTAATACTTAAGTTAATATGTTCAAGTCATGGAAGAATGTATCAAGAACACAATTACTCCCACAAGTTGCAATAAAAACTAATCTTCAACAAATCATTTGCTCACACCCTTTTTAATGGTACAAGCACAATAAAAAATGAATAAGTGGATAAAACATTGGACTAGAAAATAATGGTTTTGAAACAATGGGGCTTGTTTGAAACCAATTCCCGCTTTCGAAAATTGCCCTCCACCTTTCTATTTTCCCACTCTTTTATCCCTTGTAGTTTCTCTTTATGGTTACTTAGTCATTTTTTCCAAAAATGTCTTGCTGCACGGGTTGGCGGATTCACGCATTCACATTTTTATTCATGATTTTATATCGCGATTTCGACCAAGCACTTCCCCTTTCTCTAAATTGCACTTCCATTTTTCCATGACCTACAAACAACACTCCGGCTTCTATGATATGAAAATTTACTTATGGACTTCCACATCATCCCCTCTTTCGTGTTACACATTTTGCATTGAAATGTTCTGATACATACAATTTGACTGTCAGGGCCTTACGTCTCCTCGGGAACCCTTGTCACCCTACTTTGAAGCTCATCTGACCACTTTCCACACTTTACCATTTCTTCATATCTCTTTTGCAGATTGTCGGTTTGGCAGGTTCAGGAAATTTCCAATTTCTAGTCGTTGTTTCCTATGCCCAACACCTTCAAACTTCTTTCCAAGTATATGCAATAAGTATACAACTTCTCTAGAAACATACAAAAAAAATCTTGCCAAGAAATTAAATATATATTACATATTTGAATATATTGGCCCTTCTTTTCCATCTTCTATACTTAACTAAATTCCCATTTCTTTTTCCCCTCTACTTTCTCTTTCTGGTTACTTAGTCATTTTTTCGAAAATGTATCAATGTGCACGTTGGCGGAATCACAGGTTCACATTTGCACTCATGATGTTATATCATGAGTCCGAATGACCTCTACCCATTCCATGCCTAGCCACTTTTCAAATCGTGGATTCCTAGGAAAGTGGGCTCTATATTGCACTTCCATTGTTTCATGACCTGCAAATAGCACCTAGACCTCCGCGATATACAAATTTACTGCCAGAATCCCACATCATACCCTCTTCTGTGATACACAGTTTGCACTCAAAAGCTATGAGACCTGCAATTTGACCTTCGGGTCCTCACGTCTCTTGGGGAACTATTTTCACCCCATTTTGAAACCCGTGCATTCACTTTCCATATTTCTCCATTTCTTAGAATCTCTTTCCCGCCTCCAATTCCATACTTACCCAAATTTTTCACTTGCGGGTTCCCGGACAGGTGGACTGCACTTCCAGTGTTCCTTGACTTGTAAACAACCCCCTAGCTTCCACGATATACAAATTGACTTTCAGACTTCTACATCAGCCCCTCTTTCGTGTTACACAGCTTGCACTCAAAAGTTCTGATACATAAAATTTGACCATCGGGGCCTCATGAATCCTTGTCACCCTATTTTGAAGCCTGTTTGACCTCTTTTCACACTTGGCCATTTCTTTCAATCTCTTTCGCGGATCTTCGGGTTGGCGGGTTCAGACAATTTCTAATTCCTAGTCGTTGTTTTTTGTGCCCGCCACCTTCGCACTTCTTTTGTCGGGTTGGCGGGTTCAGACAATTTCTAATTCCTAGTAGTTGTTTTTTGTGCCCGCCACCTTCGCACTTCTTTTGTCGAGTTGATGAGTTCAGACAATTTCCAATTCCTAGTCATTTTTTGTGCCCACCACCTTCACACTTATTTCCAAGTATATGAAATAAGTAAATAACTTCTCCAGAAACATGCAGAAAATATCTATTACAGATGTGAATATATTATCCCTTCTTTTCCCTCTTATATACTTAACCAAATTCTTGTTTCTCTTTCCCATGTACTTTATCTTTCTTGTTACTTAGTCATTTTTTCTGAAAATGTCTAGTTGCACGAATTGGTGGACTTGCGGGTTCACATTTTCACTCGTGCTTTTATATCGCGACTTCAAGTGACAGCTTCCCCATTCCATACCTAGCCACTTCTTCGACCGCGGATTCCCAAGTAGGCGAGCTCTAGATTGCACTTCCATTATTTTGTGGCATGCAAACAACACCCTGACTTCCACAATATACAAATTTACAACCATACTCTCACATCATACCCTCTTCCATGTTACACAGTTTTCCCATCATCCCCTCTTCTGTGGTACACATTTTTTCACTCAAACGTTCCGAGACATACAATTTGACCGTTGGGTCCTCACGTCTCCTGTGGAACTATTGTCACCCCATTTTGAAGCTCGTCCACCCGCTTTCCATACTTCTCCATTTCTTTGAATTTCTTTTGTGGATCGTCGGGTTGGCGAGTTCACAAAATATCCAATTCCTAATCGTTTTTTCCTGTTCCCACACCCTTCTCACTTCTTTCCAAGTATGCAATAACTGAGGTTTAATGCTAACAACTCACCATGCCTCGAGGATATTGTCATAATAATTGTTCCTACACAACTTGCATAGAAAAATGCAGAAAACATCTTGCCAAGTAATGGGATATCTATTACAAATATCAATATATTAGAGAAAATGAATTCCACGGACCATTTCCTTATTCCATACTTACCGACATTTTCTCTTACGGGTTCCCAAAAAAGCGGGTTCAAGATTTCCCTTGCATTGTTCCATGACCTGCAAACAACACCCAGAATTCCGCGATATACATACAGAAAAGATCTTTCAAGCTAATGGTATATCTATTACAAATTTCAATATATTAGTGAAATTGAGTCCGACTGACCATTTCCCTATTCCATACTTAGCCACTTTTTCGATTGCAGGTTCCTGGACAAGCGGGCTCAAGATTTTCCTTCCATTGTTCCATGACCTGCAAATAGCACCCGGAATTCCACAAATATACAAACCATTCATTGGACTGCCCCATCATGCCCTTTTCCCTTTTACACCTTTTGCAGTCAAAATTTATAAGACATGCAATTTGATCGTCAAGCCCTCACCTCTCCTCAGAATCCCCTGTAACCCTATTTTGAAACCAGTCCGACCTCTTTTCATAATTGACCATTCCTTACTTTCTCTTCCCCATCCCCGTCATCTTCGCACTTGTTTATAATAAAAAATTGTTTAGAAAAACATATATATATAGATAGATAGATAGATAGATAGATTATAAAGACATATAATTTGACCGTCGGGTGCTCACCTCTCCTTCATATCACTTGCAACCCTACTTTCAAGCCTGTCTAACTGTTGTTCATACTTATGTATATATAAAGAGTCTTATTTATAATAAAAAGATTGTTTATATATATATATATATATATATATATATATATATATATATATATAAGGTCTTCTTTCTAAATATGCAATTAGTAAAGCTTTAATGTTAACAACTCCTCATGTAGGAACTGTATAGATTGTCATTGATAAGAGAAAGGCTTGAGGAGATCTCCCAATAATACGCATTAAACCAAGATTTGTGGTGGGTTATATTATCCCTTCCAAGTGTTAATTTCAAAATCATGGAATGTCGTTCGCACGTCGTCAGGTTGACACATTCACGAAACTTCCATTCCTTAATTTCTCTTCGTTGTACCCACCACCTTCGCACTTCTAAGTATGCAATAAGTAAGATTTATTGCTAACAACTCATCATGCAACACCCATAGAGATTGTCATTAATGAGCGAAAGGCTCGAGGAGCTTTCCCATTCATAAGAATTGAGCCACCATTTGTGAAGGGTTATATTATCCCCTCCAACTATTCATTTCAACCATCGTCTGAAGAAAACGAACATTCTCATAAAATTTTGGCACCATCTCAATAGCATTTCTGTGGAGATACAGTGAACATCTTCAGGCACATGGACCATAAATTCCATTGGTCCAGGGCATATTCTTACTACTCATCCCCTTTCGCCCAGAATGAAATAATTTGGACCTATAGGATTGCTTGTGCAGGTTGTGTCCATGAAGTTTTTGACTGTAATTAGTTGGTCTCTTGGTATGTCGATAAATATATTTCAGGCCAAAGAATTATTCCGCTACGAGACCACTCTTTTGTTTCTTTGTCACCTCAGGTCTTCCGCCAGATGTTAAGATTGTCGGAGCCAACATTGACGTTCAGAGGAGAAGCTTCCAAGCAGTTCCTAAGAAATCATAATAACGGGTTGGACCTCTTGCCCAAGTTCCTGAAAGACCCGATGGAAGTTCCTGAAGATATCACAAGCTTGCAAGTTAGTTCATTTAGAAATTCATTCCTAGAAATTGTCTGGTTGTTTACAAGAATAACGGGACAGGAATCCACAACAACTATTTCCCGCATGGTTCTTTATATTTTGTATTTCACAGTCAAGGAACAAGCCATTTTTTATTGGGGGAAGCTAATTTCCCATGAAATCTATTCCCAATTGTCAAGCTTCAAAAAGGAGAACAAATTGTATATGTCATCCTACTTGGTTTTTTTGATAGCGCATTGCTGTCAGTTTCCAAAACACTCTCTGTCCAAGAAGTTAAACTGGGAATTTGACCAAGTAACATTCTGGTACCAGGCCTTGTGGAAGCATAAGGCCTCCCACTGTTTTTATGAGGTTTTTAATGACTTTGTGTCTATTTTCAAAGTTTTATTGTTAGGAGAATATGCTCATCGAATATCTGACCAGGAAACCAGGTTTTTGGATAGGAAGGGGGCACTTGAACAAATGGATAATTACAGTGTGATAAGGATTTTCGGCTCCAAGGAAAAAATTGTTCTCCTTCCATGTCACATTATGGACATAATGTTTGTTACAGAAATAACAAGGCAATACAACTACTGGCTACATCTATTCCATGAGAAGAGAAAAAAATAGTTCATTCCTCTGCCTTGGAAAGTCGAGGAGTTCGTGTTGAGGAACGTCAACAAAATTGACGAATTCGCATCCCATTTCAACAACTTGAACCTAAGATATGACGAAATCCTAAGAGGGTTCAACCCTAATAAAAAAAACTTAGAACATTTACTAACACTTGGCCTCGGCAATTCCTTTTTCAAGAAACACCTTAGCCAAAACAGAGACATTGGCGACAACACTCCTGCTTCTGATGTCGATGACCTAGACACACTGCAAACCACCACTGAATTGTACAATAAACAAGGAAAAATCCCTAGTGAGAAGAGTGTTCAATCAACGGATAACACTTCCAAAATTACGACATCCCAGAGCGTCACTCCAATGACCCACCACAGCAAAAACGCAACTCAGAATTCTTCAAACAAAGGAGGAGATAATGCCCCTCCTCACCCTAAAATTGATAGTTCTCGCAAGCTTCCTATGGACAAGAAGAGAAAAAAAATTGTAGGACATGCAAAAGAGCCCGAAATTGAGAGTGAGAGCATGGAACTTGAGCCTGATCTAGATAGCCTATTTCGCAACCTTGATCATCCCGGAGACATGATCTGGCATAGTCTTCCAATGGAAATAGCTAATACCAAATTTTTTTACGAAGATGAATCCTTCATGTTCCAGAGCATTGTTTTTTACTATGAGTCTAAAAAAATAATTATTGAAAAGAGAGATGTAAAAAATAAAAAAGGAAAATCTCGTCGAGAGGTTAACCTTGCGAACATGTATTTGTCCCAACTCTATCGACTTCACAGATAAACCATAGATTCTCTTGATGATTCCATTGGAGGCATTGAGGCCTAGAATTCCAAACTGAAGGACCGAGTCAAGGAATTGAAAGAATCTTTGATTCATATGCCATTGCTTGCCATTCCTTTAGCAATAGCCATGCCTACCACCCCTGCATCCAAGTTAAAAGGATCATCCAGACTCCTCGCATCGTGTAGAGGATATGTGGAGAATAATATCAAGAAAAGAATGGATTTGATTGTTGAGGCATGAGAAACATCACAAAGCATGGCTTCCCTTGGAACGAGGGAACATAATTTTCTCGAGCATTTACAAGAGGAATTAAAAAATGAAGAACGTTTCTATTTAGACACGGTCCTTCCTTTTGGCACCCATGTCAACAACATGACAGAAACGAGAAGAAGACAACGCGATCTCCCCTCCAAAAATCGTATCACTCAATTAAATGCATGTTAGAAAGAGAAAGTGAAGAACCTTCATCTCATTGTCCAATCATGTAAACAATGAAAGAAACATTGTTCACAAAGATGACCAAAATAGAACAAGGTCCAAGACCCCAACTTAATCGTCAACTCCTTTCCCTTAACTAAGAAAGCCTTCGATAAACAAGTTGATATTTTTAAGGCGTTGTCTTTGGAAAAGTTTTACAACATCCTTGAATATGGTGAAGATGACGTGGACAACTGGCTAGTCGACTATTCGGTACAGAATGAAGAAATTGATCAGGCTCTGCATAATCTTTCTATCAATCTAAGGGAATTAGAAAAGGAACTTTTCAACATAAAAATATGGAATGAGATCAACTCGCCCCCTAGAGAAGCTACATTGAAGAATGGGTCGAAAGGGAATTGAAGCAGGTCACCGACGAAAGGAAATAGGTAGTTGGCATGATTCCAGTAGTCGTCGACGATAGCAATAAAAAGGCATCAACAAAAAAATAGAAAAAGGGATGATATGTACCATCATTGTAAGTCTATACTGATTACATCCTGCTTTTTTTATCAATCGATTTATTCCACCTTTTAAAGTAGAAATGTCTACCCAAAGACTCATACCTTTCAATTTCTTCGTTTCAAGTATTACACTCTATTGTTGCCCACTTCTTCTTTCCACAATCCTATTTCTTATACATATTTCTCTTACTGTCCGCAGGAGCCCCAATCCCAGTCTATATGAAAAACACATTTAAATTTCCAGGAATATGTAACAGACAATATTATTTTTTAATATATTTCAAATAGAACTATTTTTTATCTCCTTTTATATTTATAAGCTCATAAATTTGTATCTTCAACTATGCTAAATGTCAATAAATTGTGTTTATTTAATTTGAATTATATTTTTCTCATGCATATATTTTTCTCCTTCTATGCATATAACTTTTAACATAGCAAAATGGATTATATAGTTTCAAAAAATAAATGGGACTCTAGACGCCACATGTCATTTATTGCATGGATACCACTTGTGCTTTATGTTGCTTGCCACATATTTGCTACAGTTTTTATCTTCAACTATGTTGAATGTCAAGAAATTGTGTTTATTTAATTTGAATTATCTTTTTATCGTGCATATATTTTTCTCTTGCTATGCATATAACTCTTAACATAACAAACTGGATTATATGGTTTCAAAAAATAAATGGGACTCTAGAGGCCACGTGTCATTTACTACATGGATACCACTTGTTCTTTATGTTGTTTTCCACATCTTCGTTGCAGTTTCCATCTGCCTCCACTACTTTTTCCCCATCCCTGTGCATTTATTCCCAATTCAACCCGATAGGGATTACACTGCCATGCAACACTTATTATGAATATGGAACAACTTTATTTATAATGGATCAAGTTATTATGAATTATGTTAAATATTAAAAATAGTTAAAATTATTTATTGAATTAAGTTGATAAGATTTTATTTTTAAGATGTGTTTAATTTAATTTTTAATTTATTAAATATTAAAGTAAAGTAAAATTTGTAAATATTTAAAATAATTAAAATTGATGATTTCTTTCAGATTTATGTTCTCATAAAAAGGGCCAACTTCAAGGTCATATTATTACAAATTAAAAAGCATCTTTGTTGTAATTTTGAATACTTATTTCAAATTTTGAGGCCTACTTACCCTTACTTATTGATGTTATAGTGCATAATCTATGCTCACAATTCATTTTGGTAGATTGAAATTAAGAAACAATTTTGATGCATAATATACTATACTTGTATGCTACCTTACTATAAATTTTAATATAGTATACTTGTATGCTACCTTACTATAAATTTTCTATCAAAAAATGCATATTATGCATATTTTCAACTAACATATAATTGAAACTGTGGTTTGAATATTGGTTGTGAGAAGAGGTTTTATATATATTTAGTTTGCTCATTCCAATATGTTTTATTTGGTTTGTGCTTTATTTCCCACTTGTCTTTTTAATTTATAATATATCTATTCAATATTTCTAAATATGTAATTTTTTTTGTTTTGGTTATTTTTTAACATTATGTCTTAGAGACAACTATGCATATTCTTGATCTAAATTATCATAAGTTGAGTAGGTTTTTAGGTCTACAACTTTTTCCTTATTATGAACCCTCAAACCAACAATGGAGGCCATCACTCAAGGAGGAGTCACCCCCTCCTTCCGAAACATAGTGGTTGGCGGTAACAACTATCAGACACAGACCCTTTCCTACATCCCTAACTCCACAAGTTCACCCAACGCAATGGATACAGAACATACAAAAGGAACTAAGGAAATCCTGAAAATTTTGTATTCGCTCCCAGTTTATAACCAACAGACCTATAAAGATGACAAGAAAATCCTATCGTCCTACATCTCGTACGCAGAGGAAATTCCGCAGTGCGAAATATTGTCCCCTCTCTGGGGGAGGACATTCAATACATGCAAGACCATGCCCTCATATGCAAATTTATGGGCCTCTGGCCATTTGAAAAATCCCTCATGTGGTGGATCAAAACCAAATTCAATCCCAAAGGAGAGGTCATGCTCAAACTGGGATCTAAAGGATTCTTTACAGTCATATTCAACATGGAAAAAGACTGAGAAAGGATCTTCCAAGGAGGACCATATTTATTCAAATATACTGGCCTATATATGCGGATCTCGAAAGAAAACTTAAGTTCATAAAATGAATATTTCAGTGCAACCCTGGTATGGAACAAATTGTACTCGCTCTCGTACGAGTACTGGCGCACGAAAATCCTAGATGGTATAGGGAACACTCTCAGATCCTTTTTCAGAATTGAAAAATCCACCCTTCAAGGCCACTATACCTCCTATGCCCGGATTTGTGTCTACCTCAAGGTCTCCAAATATATTCCAGCCTCAATTTCCCTCAAATATAGAGATGTCAACTGGATTCAGACCCTAGATTATGAGAAAATTCCTTCTGATGCCGAAAATGTTATGCTTATGGGAACCTTTTCTGAGAATGCCCCCTGAACAAGCCAACAAATCCCCCCAATCCCCTTTCAAAAAAAGACGAGGAAAAATTTGAAAAATTCCAAGCCAAGCATAAAGCCTAAAAGAAAATTCCCTCCTAGCCCAACCCTAAAGGCCCCCGCATCAGTAAAATTTTTGACCCCCTGTCTAGCCTCCTAGATCAAGAATCCCCTGGTCTAAACCCATTGGACAAAACCCAACAAAGTGCCCAATATGGGCTTGAGTAGTATCTTATCGTCCCTAATGCTCCCTCCCCCCTCAAGCCTGACCCCCAGCCTCAAAAATAAGATGAAACAATGGTCCCCTCTGAACCCCTAAAGGTGGAGTAGGACGATCTGGAAGACATGGGTATGGAGGAGCTAGATATGCAAGGAATAACAACAGCTTGTGAACGAAAAGAGGAACAATCGATACCAGATCAACAAATAAGACTATTTCAAAGTGCCTTGATCAAATCGAGGAAGAAAGAGAAAGGAACAACGACCTGAAAAGGTAAGAACACTGGAACTTCTTCTCTAGGAATCAAAGACACTTCAAGAAAATAAATTATTAAGGCTCCCAAAGATGACAATAAAAGAGGAAGGCCCTCCAATAAGCAACTCGTACAAGAACTAGGAGAACTCCTTTTAAATTTCAGAAGGATCAAGAGCATTGCGGAAAAATTCTCCTCCTACCCCCAACCTTACTAATGAAATACATCTCATGGAATGTAAGAGGCCTTAACATCCCATGTAAGAAAATATACTTAAATACCTTGATTTCTAAGGAAAAACCTTCAATAATGATGATACAAGAAACCAAATGCACTTCCATGAATATGGAAAAAATATCCATCAAATGTTGGAGAAGTTGTAATGTCATAGCCATAGATGTCGAAGGAGCCTTGAGTGGCTTGGACATCCTTTGTAACCCCAATGAAATCACCCATTCCTCCTTATTCACCACCCACCACTCCATAACTTTTAAATTCCAACCAATACGATCTGACCATTTAGGCTACATCACCAAAGTCTACGCCCCTCAAATCCTACAAGAGAAAATATCCTTTATGTAGTCCTTTTCCCTTATCGCTCCCCTTATTGATAGCCAACCTTGGATCATAGGGGGAGAAGTCAACATTATAACCTCTCTTCCAGAGAAAATAGGAGGCTTAAACCCCCTGAATCAAGACTCTGAAAGATTTAAAGACACCATCAGTAACTTGGGCTTGGTAGACTGGGAAACCTCTAATGAAACCTTCACCTGGAGAAACCAACGAGTTGGCCAACACCACATAGCCTCTAGTTTGGATCACTTCCTCCTCTCATAATCCCTTCTCCTCATAAACTTCACCATAGAAGCCATTGTCCTCCCCTATCATGGTTCGGACCATTGGCCCATCACCCTCCTTGTCATCATCTCAACTACCCCCTAGAACCGCCCCTTCCGCTTTGAATCCTTCTGGCTGACAGACCCTTCCTTCCACTCCAACTCTCCCTCCTCGTGGAAGGAACAATGGTTAACTCAGGCTTGTCGATGTATAGACCCCAACAACAACTAAAATACTGGAAACAAAGAATCAAGGAATGGAATAAATGAGAATTTGTCAACATAATTCAAGCCAAAAAACAACTTCAAGAAAGAATGAAACAAAAGCAACATTAGATGATCACTTTAGGGTACTCTAAGGAGCTAGTAGTGGAAGAAATATCGCTCATGGCCCAAATAGCAACCAGAGCAAAGCATGAGGAAATTCTGTGGAGACACAAATCAAGAATCCAGTGGCTCCAAGAGGGTGAGAGAAACACAAAGTTTTTCCACAACTCCATGATCCATAGGAGACACCAGAATAGAATTGTCTCACTAAAATATAAACAAGGAAACAAATTAAGAAACCATCAAGATATCAAATCATATCTCCTTTAATACTACAAAACTCTTATGCAAGAAACACAATTAAATCGAACAATAGCAATCAAAAGGATTGACCAACATATTCCAAAAATGATAAATGAAAACCATAATGAAGCCTTGATGAGGCCAATCACAATGGAAGAGGTAGATAAAGTGATCTAGGAGATGTTGAAAGGAAAATCTCCAAGACCAGATGGATTCACATTGGACTTCTATCAATCATGTTGATCGATAATAAAAAATGAAGTTTGGGAAGCAGTGGAAGACTCCTGAAAACTAAAAAATGTCTTCCCATCTTTCAACGCCACCTTCCTCACTCTTATCACTTAAAAATAAAAAGTAGAAACCCCCATAAGTTTCTCCCTATATCTCTTTGCAATGTTATCTACAAACTCTTTTCCAAAATCACTGCGAACATATTGAAACCCCTCCTCCCCTCCCTCATCTCCCTAAAGAAAACAGGCTTTGTGGAAGGAATACAAATCCTAGATAGTATCATCCTAATGCATGACCTTATCCACTCTCTGCATTCCTTCAAGAAACACAGAAATCTCATCAAGTTATACCTCTCAAAATCCTTTGATAACTTGAATTGGAACTACATCATGAGCATCCTGACCACTTTTGGCTTCAATGAATTTTGTTTAAAATGGGTTCAATCTCTACTCTCATTGACCTTCTTTCCCATCTTGGTTAATGGCTCCCCCTCCCCGAACTTCTCCCCCTCTAGGGGTGTCCTTCAGGGAGATCCCCTCTCTCCCTTCCTCCTTATCTTGATGGAAGAAGGCTTAGGTAGATCCATGAAGGAATAAGTGCAGCTAGGAAACTAGAAAAGGCTTTCTCTCCATGGTGAAGAATCCCCAACCTCTCATTAACAATTTGAAGATGAAAACTTGTTAATTTCCTCTCCAACTCTAAAAGAAGCCCTAAAAATCAAGCAAGTCCTACACAACTTCTTTGAATCCTATGGTATGTGTGTCAACGAAGAGAAATCCAACATCTTCTTCTTCAACACCCCCCAACCAATTCAACATCACATAACAGGTCTCCTAGGGTTCCAACCTAGAAAGCTTTCATCAAATTTCTTGGGAGCTCCCCTCACTGAGAACTTCCAAAAGAAAAAAAATTGGGAGGACCTCCTAGACAAGATGGAAAAAAAACTAGGAAATTAGTCATTTTGATCTCTTAACATAGCTAACAGGCTCATCCTCATCAAATAGGTCCTTCAATCCATTCCTCTCTACCTTATCTCAGTTATAGAAACCCCAAAATATATTCTCAGAGTGATGAGAAACCTCCAAAGAGACTTCCTATGAGGAAGCTCGAAAGATAAAAATAAATGGGCTCTAGTGGCATGGCAAACAACTTGTCACTAAAAACTGAAAGGAGGCCTGGGCTTGAGAGATCCATAAACCCTCAACCAAACCCTGGGGGATAAGATATGGGGGCCCTGGCTGAATAACCCCCATTCTTAATGGGACAACCTCTGGAAAATTAAATCTGCCCAAAATCAACAAATCAAGAAGGTCATCAAAATGAACAATGCCCCCCCTCCTCCGAGTCCGTGCCTCAGGAAACTATCTTGGAAAAATCGACACTTAATTCAAGAAATTTTTTTTTGGAAAATCAACAATGGAGAGAAAGCCTTTTCTAGTTTCCTAGAAGGTGATTCCTAGTTTCCCCAAATTGCGTCTGGAGACTATCCTCGATGTCATTTAAAAAATTCTAGCCTCCATGTCCTTAATTATCCCAAGACACGTGAAGTGCTTGGAAAATAAAATCGTAGACCCATTATCTAATGAAAGCCTCAGAATCAAAGAGGACTTGTGGGACAAAGCCTGGATACTCTCAGAGGAAGAGGGTTTCTCTCAAGCTTGCACCACAATAGCCAGATAGGACCTATAATCCCAAGAGCTCAAGCCAAAGGAATGATCAAACCAAATCCAAATCCCCTAGGAAGGAAGAAGTGGCTGCAACAACATGCTCGACCCTGAGGTAGAGAAGGTCCAAGAGAAAAACAAATTGGGAAAAATCCCAACTAAATATAGACAAGACTCAACATTTCAGACGGATGAATTCCTAGAGTAAAAAGGTGATGTGCCGAATATCCACATCAACACTTACCACCTAAGTGATCCCCTGACTTGGGTGATAGCTCGGTCGATAGGTAACAAAGTAGAATGTGACATGGGGCTCAACCTGGCTAGAGAAGCACAACCCCTCTTGGAAGAAGACAAAAGGAAAAATAAAGTAGGAGGGGGCATCCCCGAGTCCAGTGGGGGGGTAGTAAATGACCTTGCCTACTGGTCCTCCTCTCTCGTCTGCGACCAAATCGACACCCACCGGGCTGTCAGCTACCGAAAAGGAATGAAATAAAAATTCCATGTCTTGAGAAGGCCCCAACAACATTTATCATAGGAGAAATCTCTAGATATGCCAGGGGGAGAGTCCCAACAGGCCGACCTCGAGATCCCATACCAGCTCACTACAAAGGACAAGCACCAGAACCAAGGGAAACATGTCAAGGACATTAAACCACCAGATAATAAAGGAAAGAGGGATGCCTATGTTGGCACTCACAATCAATAGTTAAGACAATTAGATAAGGTTTCCAATCCCGAGGATGACCACAACAGTGATCGATGGTTCTCCAAAGAGGCAAAGAATTCAGGAGGAATCCCTAGGAAGGTTCAATAAGGCGGAGGGAAATCAGAAATAAATGAGAGTAATGAGGCATCCTTAGGACTCCCAAACTCACCTCTTTCCCTATGATAAACTCCTATATGATGATCCCCTCTCCTCAGTGTAGGAATGTGGCACTTAGTGAATTTTTTATGTCAGATTTGCAGCTCGAGAGCCTAGCTCAGATATTTTGGTCCTCCTTCATCAATAGCGAGGGATATCTCGAAAACCCTCTCTCAATCAAGTACCACCCTTCAATTCAAGCTCTTATCAGAGACACCATGGCCCCCATGCATGGTTATCCCCTTAGCTACAGATGAGGCTCGGGCCACCCAGGAGATTCCTCTTCGAGGCGTTAGGAGGATGGGGTTCCAGACTCTCGATTCCAACATGAAGCTTTCAATGTCGTCATAAATTACACCGCGAAAACCCCCCAGTGATTCCAGAGAGATCTGGAGGAAGTGCAAGACATAATAAATGAGGAATGGGAGATGACTACAGATCTAGAAATAGTTGAGAACATTGTGCATTGTGTCCCAGACATCAGCCACACCAGGGGCATGGATACTCATTATTGGCAGAAATTTGAACTCTACTATCACCTCAAGACGCTTCTGGGCTAAATTGTTCAAACTAGAGAAGAAGCGTAAAATATGGTCTAGCTTCAACTCGATAGCCTCCACTTGATGGCTCGAGCGATTCTCTCCCACCTCCCTTAAACAGTGCGTTAGCAGCCTACAGGGAACTAGGAAGCTCATTTGTCTCACCCTCATACCTCAAGTGAGGGGCCTTCATCCCCATGAAGTTTGTTCACTATTTTTCCTTTTTGAAATGATAGTTTATAGTAGTTATAGGCATGGTACTAGAACTATGGTTTTTAAGTTTTTTTGGACTCTTCATAAACAATATTTTTGGTCAGATGATATCTACTTTTGTTGTTGGTCTAGTTTCCCAATTGGTAGGCCAATAGTAGGAGCTTTTGGAATGTATGACATTTTAAAAATATAATAGAATTTTTCCTGTGAAATTTACAAAAAAAATATGCATATTCTTGAGCTAAACCATCTCTAGTGGTATACATAAGAATTTGTTTAGGTAACTATTATCCCCTACCCTAGAGATAACTAAAGAGATAATGTCTCGAGGCCCACAAGTCCTATACATGGAGTACCGAGAGACTGACAACTTGAGCATGGACCCAGAGGGCCCCTCTTTTCTTCAGTGTAGTGCATTTATCAGCAGCAACAATATGTATCCCACCAGCTTTATCCTGAAGTAGAAGTAAGTCTTTCTTCATGAGGTAATGAGTCTGGGTATCATGGTATGTGTCCCTTTGATTTTTGAAGTACTTGAATATGTTTCATTGAATTCTTCTTCATTTCATGATTTTTTCTTGGAAATTATGCTCTTTTCCTTGTTCATACCTGGAAGGGTGACATGGTGCCCTAGTAAGTTGATCTCTCTTTACAATGGGTTTCCACTGGGTGGGTCTGTGAAAGTTCATCATTCGTTCCCTCCATACTGACCACTTTCCATATTTATTCCTCTCATCTCTCCCCTTACCTTTGTTTTGGTATTGGGATTGGCCACACTAAGAAGGGTTGTACCTTTCCTTGTGGGAAGAAGGTGCTAAAGGCCTAGAGGGTAAAAGTGGCTCACAAGAGTTAAAATCCAATATTTAAACCTTTGATATGCTTCGCTGAAGGATTCATGAGAAATCAATAAAAATATTTTCAGTAAGAAAAGGGAACCCATAAGATACATAAACACTCAAGGTACTAGTTGATGGATAGGAGGTCTCATCACGAGCCAACCTATTATGACCACGGGCATGTAGAAGTATGACACTACCACCCATCTAGTCACCAAAATAGGGTAGTGGCACTTGGTGGCATAGCTAAGAGAAAGGGGGTCTCATCACGAGCCAACCTTCTAATATCCTTGAAATTTTTGTGGATAACACTGTCACCTCTGGTCATCAAGCCAGGACAATGTCCCTCGACTATTCCCTTGAAGAACAAAATAAAAAGATAAAAAAAATAATAAAGCTAAGAGTAAATGTCAATGAATGGGCTAGGAAACAATAACATTTATGAAAAGGTGCAACTCACCCTCTACAAAGGCAACCAAAGGTAAGGCTTACATTTCCTTGTTATTACTACACCCCATCCCCAAACACTTATCCCATGCCAACTCATACACTTATATGACTTGGAATGACTCCCACCTGGGAAACAACCCAAACATAAGAAAGATTAGCCCAATAGGACACCCTGAGACCTTCTCCAAACCTAACTTGTCAAATTGCATAATGTCTTTGAACATTTTTTTGGGTTAAGGGGGGTTTGATACACATGTTTGGGTAATTTAGTTATTGGATGTGATTTACATGCTATGATCCGTGAGACTTATGAACCCCTAGAGGGCATACTTGTTGTTGTTGCAAGACCTTGTCTGGTGGACATGTGTGTTGATGATTAAAATCACAATGATAAATTATGCCCGCAAAGTATTGTTAAAGTGATATTATTTAACTATGTTAATAATATAATACTAGTAGGTGGTGTTAGAAAAACAGGACCGCGGAGCAATAAAATAAAACAAATGCGGAAACAAAACATAGAAGATACACAATACAATAGAGACACTGATTTACGTGGTTCACCCAGTGTGGTCTACGTCCACCAGATAAATCGCCAGGTCCTTCCTTTATTATTATCTAGCAAATGAAGGGATACAACATACAACAAAACCCATTGTAACTTCCTCTTCTTTCTCTCATAGTCTCCTCTCTCAGAATACAATATTTTCCATAATGCATAGCCCCATTACATTTCCCTCACAACAAAGGGTTGCCTTCTAGGGTGAAAAAACCCTAACATAATTTCTACCATTAGATCTGCTACCTTATAATGAACAGTCCATATTTACAAGGAAATTACAATATACATTTGCAAGGCAATTTTTCCTTTGGGGGGTTCGCCCCTGAACCCCTGCCAGTGGCCTGCTTTCCCCTGAACCCCCCAACCGGGGGGATAGGCCCCCTAAACCCCACAGAGGGGGTACCCCCCCTCTGCACTCCTCCACGTGGAAGAGTGTACATACTTCTGGGGTGTAAATTCTTCATGGGGTATAAACATGGGTGAAAACAAGGACCTCTAAATCAAGAACATAATCAGTCTCCACAACCAACAATATCCCACTTGGAGACTGATCTCAACAACTCCACCATTGTTGTATGTGATATACTATGAGCCTTCTTGGACTTGGAAAATTTTTCGTCTTCATCTTCATTCTTGAATACCAACTGAAACTGAGCAGGAACTTAGTTTCTCTCTGGTTACTCCCTTTATTAACATGTCTACAGGATTCTGGCTAGTGTGTATCTTTTCCAACTTCAAATGTCCATCTTCAAAGGCGGATCGTATGAAGTGGTACCTCAACTATATATGCTTAGTATTTGAATGGAAGGCTGAGTTCTTTGCAAGATGAATTGCACCCTCACTGTCATAGTACAACCTGCTATTCTCCTGCTTCTTTCCCAATTCCTCCATAAACTTTTGTAACCAAATCATCTCTTTACTAGCCTCTGTAGCAGAAACATACTCTGCCTCTGTTGTTGAAAGTGCAACAACCTTTTGTAGTTTCTAAATCCAACTTACTGTTGTTCCACCTATAGTAAAAACATACCCTGTGGTGCTCATCCTGCTGTCTTTATCACCTACCATATCTGAATCAACATATCCCTGTAGAAAAGTGTATGAACCTCCAAAACACAATGCATGAGTAGAAGTACCTCTCAAATACCTGAGAATCCACTTTACTGCCTCCCAATGTTCTTTACCTGGATTGTTCATATACCTTCTCACAACTCCCACTGCATGTGCAATATTTGGTCTTGTGCAAACCATTGCATACATCAAGCTACCAACTGCTGATGAATAAGGGACCCTGGACATGTATTCTCTCTCCTCCTGTGTCTTGGGACACATTTCCTTCGTTAATTTGAAATGGCTGGCCAAAGGTGTACTAACTGGTTTTGTATTCTGCATTCTAAACCTCTCGAACACCTTCTTTGTGTACTCACCTTGAGACAATGTCAATTTTCGATTTTTTCTGTCTCTTGTTATTCTCATGCCAAGGATTTTCTTTGCAACACCCAAATCCTTCATCGCAAATGAATTAGCTGATTTCTTCTTGAGCATATTTATATACTGCATATTAGACCCTGCAACAAGCATGTCATCTACATACAATAGCAAGATAATATAGCTTCCATTTTCTAGCCTTTAAAATAAATACAGTGATTAGAATGACATCTACTATAAACCTGTTCTATCATAAACCTGTCAAACTTCAAATACGACTGCCTTAGATCTTTCTTTAGGCCATACAAGATCTTCTTCAAACTGCATACCAATTTCTCCTTCCCTTTGACCTCATACCCCTGTGGCTACTGCATATAAATCTCTTCCTCCAAATCCCCATGGAGAAAAGATGTTTTTACATCTAACTGTTCAAGATGCAAATCTTCTACCGCCACAAGACTTAAAATAGTCCTAATTGAAGTCATTTTAACAACAGGAGAAAATATTTCATCAAAATATATACCTTTCTTTTGTGCAAACCCCTTTACAACAAGTCTAGCCTTTTATCGCTTTTCTCCTCCATCTTCTTCCTTCAATTTGTAAACCCATTTATCCTGCAATGCTCTTTTTCCCACAGGCAACTGAACCAAGTCCCAAGTCTGGTTATTTTCCAAGGAATCCATTTCCTCTTTCATTCCTTGCTCCCACTTATTTTTGGTGTCTACCTGCATTGCCTCTTCATAACATTCTGGTTCAC
>ML813460.1:74996-92308 GCA_009831015.1 Picea engelmannii | reverse complement strand
TTTGTACATGACCTTCTCATTGAATATGACATCTCTACTCCTAATGATTTGTTATTTTCATAATCCCATAATCAATAACCAAAATCATTAACACCGTATCCAATAAAGGTACACTTCTTGGATTTAGACTCAAGCTTTGTTCTATTTTCTTTATCAATATGGACAAATGCTTCACAACTAAAAGTTTTCAAAAAAGAATAGTTTACCTTTTTCCTGTCCATTTCTCCTCTGGTATTCTACCATCCAAAGAGCTTGAAGGTCCTCTGTTTATTAAGTAAACAGCAGTATCTACAGCATCTACCTAGAATTGTAAGGGAAAACCGGCATGCAATCTCATACTCCTTGCACGCTCCATGATTGTCCTGTTCATCCTTTTTGACACACCATTTTCTTGTGGTGTTCTTGGAACTGTCTTCTCTCTACGAATCACATGGTATGAACAATAATCATAAAACTCCTTGCTGCAATATTCACCTCCATTATCTTATCTGAGACATTTCAAACTTTTTCCTGTCTCATTCTCAACTAAAGCTTTCCATTTCTTAAAAGTATCAAAAACATCATATTTTTGTTGAATGCAGTAAACCCAAGTTTTTCTAGTTGCATCATCAATAAAAGTAATGTAATAATGAGAGCTGCCAAGAGATGATACCTGAGTTGGTCCCCATACATCTATATGCACAAGATCTAACCTTTCATTCTTATTTACTTTTCCGACTCTGAGAAATCTGACTCTCTTTTGTTTTCCATAAACACAATTCTCACAGAAATCCAAATCAATTTGTTTAAGATCTAGCAACAAATTTATTTTGTGAAGTATCTGCATACCCTTTTCACTCATGTGTCCCATCCTATGATGCCACAATGTTGTATCCACTCCTATAGAAGCTAAAGATATAGAAGAGTCAGTATTACCAGTACATAAATACAATGTACCTACCTTCTCTCCTTTTTCTATCACCATTGATCCTTTGATGACCTTCCACGTCTTATCTGTAAATATGGATACACAACCTTCAATTGCCAACTGCCATTTTGAAATTAGATTTTTCCTTAAATCTGGAACATGTCTTACCTCTTTCAATAACCATTGGTTTCCATTGCGTTCCTTTATTTTTACCTTTCCCATTCCAACAATTTTGCATGGTGCATCATCACCCAAATGAACCTGTCCAAAATCACCTTGAACATAATCTAGAAAATGTTTCCTATGGGGTGTGGCATGAAATGAATCCCATGAATATGCTACCCAAGACTCAGAAATATTATCTACAGAAAGAATCAAAGCATCTTGTAACACATCACCTGTTACATTTTCTTCCTCATTTCTCTCCTATTTTCCATCTCTTTGTTTCTTTGGATCTCTGCAATCTTTCTTCAAATGTCCTTTCTTCCCACAATTCCAACACTCTATCTTTCCAATTCTGGATTTGGATCTTCCCTTCCTAGAATTCCCACGGTTCCCTGAGCCCTTTCCTCTATCCTTTTGTCTTCCCCTGTTCTCCATGTTCAACGCATTACCTGATGTCTCACATGTGCTTTTCCATCGCATTTCCTCACTAAGGATAACACCAACAACATCATCAAATTTTAAAGTATTTCAACCAGAGACAGAGTTACTTACAGCCATGACCAAGCCATTCCCTCTTTCTGGCAATGAGCAAAAGATTAGAAGAGCCCTAACCTCATCATCAAAGTCCACTTTTACAGAACTTAGTTGATTAGTAACCGTATTAAATTCATTTAAATGATATGCAATAGACCCACCTTCTGACATCTTCATATTAAATAATCTCTTCATTAGAAATACCTTATCAGACATCAATGGTTTTTCATACAGTTTATCCAATGTGTTCATCAGACACTTTGTTGTCTTTTCTTTCAAAATATTGAAAGCCACCGACGTTGCCAAGCTCAGCCGTATCGTTCCTAGAGCCTTTCTATCAAGAATCTCCCATTCTTCGTCCTTCATGGCCGTCGGCTTCTTTTCTACTCCGCCCAATGGTAGGAATAAATCCTTCTGATATAAATAATATTCCATATACATCTTCCATAACTAGTAGTTTTGGCCATTAAATTTCTCGACCATAAACTTTCCATCTTCCGACATTTATCCCACTCGAACCAGGAACCCTATTTTCTTGCGAGTTTCCTTTCGCTTTGATACCAATTGTTAGAAAAACAGGACCACGAAGAAATAAAATAAAACAAATGCGGAAAAAAAACATAGAAGATACACAATACACTAGAGACATAGATTTATGTGGTTTACCCAGTGTGGGCTACGTCCACCAGAGAAATTGCCAGGTCCTTCCTTTATTATTATCCAACAAATGAAGGGATACAAACTACAACAAAACCCGTTGTAACTTCCTCTTCTTTCTTTCAGAATCTCCTCTCTCAGAATACAATATTCGTCATAATTCATAGCTGCAATACATTTCCCTCATAACAGAGGGTTGCCTTCTAGGGTGAAAAAACCCTAACATAATTTCTACCATTAGATCTGCGACCTTATAATGAATGGTCTAGATTTATAATGAAATTACAATATACATTTACAAGACAATTTTTCCTTCAGGGGCTTTGCCCCTGGACCCCGTAGAAGGGGTACCCCCCCTCTGCACTCCCCCGCGTGGAAGAGTGTACCTGGGGTGTAAAGTCTTCATGGGGTATAAACATGGTTGAAAGCAAGGGCCTCTGAATCGGGAACATAATCAGGCTCCACAACCAACAGGTGGGACCCCCTTGTAGACTAGAGGCATAAGGATAGACATATTTCACATGTTTGTTGTTGTTTTGACATTACCTACACAGTCCTACATTTTTGACGATGTAGTCTTGGTTTCATTTGGCATGATAATAGGTGGATAATGCATTATTATGAAATTTTTTTGCGACATAGAAAGTTTTATGGTCATGAGGAGCATGTTATTTATAGTTGCTATGTTATAACCTTGTTACTAATTCTTATGATCGATTACCTAGCCACATATATGAAAGGGATATTTTAATGGTAGCATGATCAAAACAAAGAAAAAAAAAAGAACTATGAAAAGGTCCTAAAGTATAACAAAAGGAAAGAAACTATGTATTGGAGCTATAATTAAAAACTATATGCAAGTTTCAAATGAAAGAGTTAAGGGGTAATATTGGTAGTCCTAACTATTATGCTATTTGTTTGGTTAATGGACTATGCAAATTTCATTAAATTTGAATGGAGGCGCATATACAATTTTTAATATAATTATGGCATGGAGTTATGGAAAGGGTTAACATTTAAACTATATTGGGTGGCACACTATGCAATGGATATCGTCTCAGATCTCACGATGGTTTGGCATTGAATATGCATTTGTTATATGGCTTGATTATTGATGAATGTAATTCTTATTGGGTTCTCTCATACTTCGAATTGAATGGGGCTAGGTGATGGAAGCAACGTGCATTTATTGCATGTCACTCCATACTTTCCCTATCACCCATCACCCTAGCATTGCTCCATTATTGTAATTTATCTCTGTTGGTTGTGAACCTCCACATTTTTAGGCTCTTGGAAGAGGGAAGGTTCGATCAACTTGTCATTAAATTGATTTTTCCACAAGTATGATTCTTTTCTCTCCATCCATGATGTATTATCTGTTGTATGAACCAAATGATGGCTCAGCCATGCTTGGATTCTGTGTGTTCTTGAGAATTTCGACTATGTGTAAATGTAGTGTTATGGCTCTATGTGATGAATGTAAAATGTTGGGAATTGCAAGAAAAGGAATAGGTATTATTAAGTTGTGTGTTGGTTGTTTTCTCGGTCAATGTAGTTTTATGATGAATTTATGTGGAATAATAAGGAACAATGGTGTAATATGGCTCTGGGTTGATGATTGAGGGTTCTTGCTCTGTGTATCACTATTAGTTAACTCATTTCCACTCAATCATTGTGGTAACCCTTACCCAGTCGTAGAGAAATTGCCAACAATTGTTGTTCTCTTTTCTTCAAACCCCGAATCATGGTTGGTGGCATGTTCTTACTTTCTTTTCACTGAAGTATCCCAAAGATCTTGTCTTTCTTGGTCACCCAAATATTAATACAGGTCATGTTTTTAATGAATACCATATGCAAAGGGTTCCATACACCACCCCTATCATTCCTGTTGTAATGAAATATGTGGGCTCACTGTTAATGGTTGTCAAAATTCATTAACCTCCTGGGTGATTGGAAAGAGACATTGTCTCTCTCTATTTAAATACCCACCACTGTTAAGTTAACCCTCATCTCTTCTCTGCAAGTGTTAGATGCACCTATGTGCACTAGTTTATTTTACTGTCTTTTCTCTCCTTGGGTTTTAACTATTGGTTTCGTCCAAGACTTGGAGTAATAAGATGAGGGATTGTGTGGCTCATTGATGTTCGTTTCAAAATTGTTTTTCGGAGTGTGGTTGTAAATTGATGGCGAAATAGATATAAGGCTCGGAAGAACCTCAACTCTCTATGTTTTTGTTTAAAATATGAATGGAATCTTTTTGCCTCCCTGCATTTGATCTTGACAGAACCCGATTTGGACTTTGGCTTGTCCTTGCTCACCTCGAGCACCTTCTGGGGTTGTCAAGTATTGGTCATCAGTTAAATGATTATGGAAGTCTTTAAGACACATGTTCTCTCATCAAGTCTCTGTCTGAACCTTCTATGATAAAGTTGCTTGAACAAATAAAAATGGAAATGACTAGTTGCATACAGTTGAGGGTTGTCTTCCTACTCGTTATGGTTTCACTCCTTGTGTTTTATCTAGCATGGTCTTGATTTCATAAGAAGACACATGTGTATGAATTTCATTGATCCCAATCAGGGTTCTGGCAAGTTTTAAAATGATGCATGTGTGTCAATCGAGTTATGTTTTCTCATATATGATTGGTTATATTGGAACATCGCGCATACTATCAATTGTTAAAAAAGGAAGTTATACCCACAAAGATAAGGCTTAGGGTTTATGTTTGGGTTGACTATTGTTTTCATTTCAAGATTTTGTCGATTGATATGATGAAGACCTGTGTATTTTTTTTAATTGGGCTCGATTTTTTATTGGTAAATAGTGGATGTTGATTGTTATTGTGGTGCATTATGGATTATCAGAGATAGATGTTGAGCATATTTTTTTGCATGTTTTGATTATTTAAAAAAAAAAGGAAGAAGGGATCAACATTTTATTAAACAGTATTGTTGAATGGAAAAAGTTGTTATAAGTTATGATTGCACAGACTGTTATAAATTAAGGAATTATGAGAAATTTAATATTGAAACAACAAGCAGTTTTCATACAATGGAGGAACGACGAATGTTGATGCTTTTGGATTGATTTTAATACAGAGTTATGATTGTTGATTATTTAATTTATTTTATGAACAATATCCATTAAATTCCCTGTCATTTTCTCACTTTTTTGCTCAATACAAATACCCTCACAATCCCAGATTCATTTTGCACACCCTGTTCTTAAAATTAAATTAAAAAACTTTGTATTATAGCGATTAAGAATTAACACATAGATGGATCACAGTTAATATGATTTTGTTATTGTTGCATAGTGGATTGTTTAATGAATTGTTGAGCAGTAATCATGTTCTTACTCACTTTCATTTTCTCACTTTTCTGCTCAATACAACCCCCTTAGATATCCCATAACCCACATTCACCCCCTGCTCATTGACAATTATTAAATGAATTTTATGGATTGGATTGCATGACTCTGATGTGATTGATGAGCCAAAGTTTGTTCCATATTAAGAGATGTCATGTATGGTTTGTTTAAGAAACTAGCTGCTAATAAACACTGCATACAGGATGATCTTCTTTAGCAGAGGAAGCCATGGCCGAAATATCAGGGGAAAAGGGAATTGGAATAGAGGGCCTAGAAGGCCAAGGTTCTCGATACATTTTGATGCATATCCTCAAGAGTTAAACCATCTCTTCCATGCTGGACTTTTGAATTAGATTGGACAAGGGGTAGCCCAACATAGAATAGAGAGGCCTCCCTTCCAACCCCAACATGTCCCTGGTATCCCTGTGCCCCCTCATGTTTCGTTCCAACCTAAAGTTCCTGAGAATGACGGATGAGAGGAGATTGTTCACCCAACAGTCTCCCAACATCATGGATAGCCAAATATGTCTCTACCTTCTCATCCTTCACTTGTTAACCCAAATGTCCAAATTTCCCCTTCACACTCACTTATACAGTCCTCCAATGCAAGAAAAAGACTCAATATCGAAGCCCACCATATGCATGATAAAGGAAAACTTGTTGTTGCCCCCTCATCCCCCTCAAGTGATTCAGCCAAATCTGTTTCATCCTGCATGCACTTGAGAAATGAATGTTCTCATGTCATCAGTGAGATCAATCCCAAAGGATCCACATAGCCTAAGGCTAATTCAGAGAAGACAAAAGGAGATAGCAACAACAAAGGGAAAATTTCCTCCCAAAGTGGAAAATATGGTTTTTGAGTATATTTTATTATTGTTTTATTAAGAACAGTGGATTGTTGAATCTTTTGGACAACATACTATTTTTTAATATTCTGGTTATTATATGTTTGGATATGATTTGAAATATCATTGATATTTAATTTTCAAATTATAAAAATGATTATGGGAGCCACAAGGAGGGATGTGTCTGATTTATTGTCTAGTTATGTTTATTTTTGTTAAAGAAATCAAAGGGAGTTACAACGGGTCCCACCTACTAGTTATTATTTATTAAAAGACCCTTATTATTATTGTTATATTAATTTTTCCCCTAAACTAAAAGTTAGTTGAGTTTTTGTTAACTTAACTAAATGAAGTGGTTGAACTACTTCAAATAATTTGGAATGTATAAAAGCTAAAGGAAGAGGAAGAGAAGGGGGAGAATAGAAGGAGAAAGCATACTAAGGTTTGCTCTTGAATTGTTTTGAGATAACTCATTTTTCATTCATTCTTCAATTCATTAAAAGCCTAATTCTCTTTTATGACAGCAGGGTCCTATTGTAGAAAGCAAGATTCAAAGTTGAATTACATCATTCACACACTTGTTTTCAAAAGTGTTGATCTATCTTTGATAGTCTGTGTAGACTTGTCTGTTTATGAATTAAATTTCATGACTGATAAAGGATATTATGCAGAGTCGAGTGGGAAAAAATCTATCCAAGCTGATCCATATTTTAAAGTTCAGGTTTTACTTCCTGTCAGAGTAGTTTTGTATGGTTTTCATCGGGGATATCTAAGTTTGACTTTGGTCCAAACTCCCTCAAGGATTTTTATAAAGAGAACAACTCTTTTGATTTCTTGGAACGAAACAAACGATTTCTTTTTTGTCTCATCTGTGTTGATATGTGACTTGGTATTTTTTCTTTTGTCTCCACATTTACCTTTTGCATCTATATTATTCAGAAAATGGTATAAAAATGTTATACTTTTTTGCAACAATCTTTTATTAAAAAATCAGCCTAACCCCTTGTAATTAATACTTGTGGATTGGGAAACACTTTTTGAGGCTATAAACATAGGGTAACATTCCTCACTATCTTTCATTAGCCAAGAAAGATCTGAAAATGCTTGAGTAAGATAATTGCATATCTTTCCCTCAACATTTATTTTGGTGACCATACTGGGGAGATCTTCAATATCTCTCCGGTGGATTATATGCTTGAATTTCATTGAATAGATTTGTATTTTTTATATCTTTCCTTTGACTATTTTTTTCTTCATGATTGTACCTGTTGCAAGGCAACCCAATATTGAGCATGGTCTCAAAGATCAGACCAACATTGCTTTAAAATTGTTTAATACCATCTTAGAGACCGCTAATAGTTGGGTTGATCTTGAATGCTCATGGGCAGCAGTTGAACAAGACATAAGTGTCCAAGAACGTTGGGAAGCTAGGAAAAGACAACCTAGGAATAAACTTTAGCTTTCTTTTTCCTATAGTTGGGTCTTATTTTCATGTCCTTAAACCCTCATATCTCTAGGAGAAGAAGAGGTTTGTCCCCTGAGATTAATCCTATTATTGAAATAGGAAGAAGAAACATTATTTTATCAACCCAAAAAATTACTCTAAGGAGAACTTTGTCTGATTCAGCTAGTTAGTCTTTCTCTCCCTTACCTTTCATTCACAAAATGGCATCTAGTGGTGGTTCTGGTAGTTCTGGTGGCACTGGAGGTGCTTCTTCATATCAGCCTTCATCCTTGTCAGTAATTGGTAGTTTGTATAGCCATCAAATCCCATTCCAATCAACTATAAACCCTGCCAAGGTCATTAAAAAGTATGGTCTCTTCCAATTTGAGGAAGACGCTACCACTACTCCGTGGCATGTGTCCTCTCCACTAAATTTAGAACCTACCACTCATCATCTTCCCAAATTCAAAGAGAATCTCCCCAAGTTTTCTTGGAATAAAAAAGTCACTACTAATGAACACTTGGTGGCATTTTCAAATGTCTATCATAACATAGGATCCAATGACAACGACACTTGTATGTGCTTAATTGTGAATTCCCTTGAAGGGAAGGCTGCGGCCTATTTATTTGACCTCCCTCCTAAGATTTTGTCTACTTGGGACGAGTTAGTCTATTGGTTCAAATCTACCTATGGGAAATCCAAAATCTCAGCTAAGCAGTAGGGATGATTTTAAGGATGGAAAATTATTTTAAAATGTAGAAACCTTGGCGAATCTCACTAAGCCTTCATATGTCAACTATAAATGTTTGGCGATATTTTTGTAAAAATATTCAAATTCTAAGTATTTTATATAGTTTTTATAAAATTTTGGCGATTTTGAAGGTAAAATAATTTTATCCTATAGAATTTGGGCGAATCATTTTTAAAATAGCGAATCTTGTTTTTGGAAAAACCATGGAAAATTAGCCCATGAGCGAAATTTATCCCCTAAAATCATCCTTGAGCAGTTATGGGGATACAATAACATCGCTTATAAAGATAGTGAAACTAACAAGTCTTTTAACTTATGTTTCACTAAGTTATGCAACCAAATCCCTTAACTCATTTTCCCTCAAAGACATGCCTCTTTCATGCATTATTATAATGCATTACCTTCCCCTATCTTCATAGGCTTGAAGAAAAGGCTATTGATAACCTTGGTTCCACTCTGCATAGTTTTTTAGAGTATGAAGAATAGTTGGAAAGAACATGTCTTCTTAAGGGAGACTCAGTTAAACAAACATACATGTACGCCCTCTTACATCTTGTACAAGACATGAATAATCGAATGATAGTGTATGATGGGAAAGGAAATGTCTCCTCTCTTACCCCTGGGGCCTCATCTTCTTCTTCACCACCTTTAAAGAATCTTAATGAAAATAAATTTCAACCTAAATCTATCATTCCTCATAGTTGGTGTAACGTTTGCGAGGAACACCATGAGGAAAGTACATGTGAAGTAAAGAGGAGTGTCGGAGATAAAATCTTTGGTAAGATACCCGAAACTACCATTTTTTTCCTAGACTTTGCAGAGCTAGAGGATGTCATGATCATAAACACTAGGAATAAATCCTATGCTCCAAAATTAAAATATGATCCTCCTCACACTTCTTCTATCCCAAGCTCATCTTCACCAGCTACTATTGTTCAGGTTTTTAATGCTCCTGACAGTGAAGGAACTACCTCTCCTCTTCCCTCTTCCAAATATAACATTCTTAATCAGTTGGCCAACATTAAAGTAGATGCTACCCTCCTGGACATGGTTTTCATCCCTGAGCAACATAAGAATCTAAAAAATTCCATGGAAGGAAAAGGTTCGATTGTATCTAACCTCTCTGAAGAGGTAGATTAAGAGGATTCATTTGTAAATAAAGTAGGTGTACATAACTTTAGGAATCCTATAAAAAAAAAAACCATTTTATATTTCTGTAAAGATTATGGATAAGATTTCCCATTGTTGTCTCATTGACGACAATCCAGGCCCAAGTGTAATGTCAAAAATTATTATGGAAGATATAGGCTTTTATTGTACAAATGAAAACACCAGAAGCATGCTCTCTTATAATAGTTTAAAACAAACGACCATAGGTGAAATCAAGGATGTGGCCTTGGTTTTGTGCACACATCCTAAAATAAGGACAACCCTTAATATTCAGGTAATTGATATGCCAATGAGTAATTACTTGATCATCTTAGGAATATATTGGAAAGATTTGACAGGTGGATACCTATCACTCAATGAGACACACTTATCCATTCCTCGGAATGGTAAAAACATCATAGTCCTAAGGGAGGGGATAATTTCACCTTACATAGAAAGCATCCCACAACCTAATGTGAATTATATCAAGGAGGACCTAGGAGTGTATTCCATCTTCGAAGATGAGGACAACACTCCCTTGGAACAAATTGACATAGAGGATGGGATGTGGCATATGCACTTTGATGGTTCATGCTCCAATGAAGGAAACAGAGTTGGTATTATCTTGTACTCTCCTATCGGTAAAATTAATAACTTTTCCTATAGGTTAGAGTTTGATTGCACAAACAATATCACTGAATTTGAAGCATTACTGCTAGGCATTGAAAATGCCTATAATCTGGGTTGTGGTCACCTTGTAGTTTTGGGAGATTCTGAACTTTTTGTAAACCTTGTATGTAAGATATATACTCCTAGCAACAAGTTAATGAAATGTTATACCCAAACTGTTTGGGCACTTATCTTGAACTTACTATCTTTCAACATCACTCATGTTAAAAGGGAATTGAACTCAATGGATGACAGGTTAGTTGTTTTTGAACCCTCTCCTACTCAACAAATTCTGCCACAAACACCTGATTGTACCTTTCAATCTATGTATCATCCACACATCCTTGAAAATATAGAGTCATGGAAGGTCTTCCCTAGTGATGAGAGCATATGTTCTTTCATCCAAAATGAACCTCATAAGCCTAAGGAAATTAAATCGATGGAAGATAACAAAATTCCTAAAGGCTTGACTCTTCTAGAAAATTCATTTTCATCAATTGATGTAGGCAACAAAGAAAAACATAAAGAAGAGGAGTCAAAAAGCAAAGTGGGAGTCATAAAGAAGTGGGTCAAAAAGGAAAGTGATGTAGGAAACAATTTACTGACCATAGGTTGTTGATGTGATGGGGGTTCTAAATTAGCCGACATGGTGGAATCTATGGTCAAACCAAAAAAACATTCCCCAAAATCATGACTAGAAAAAGCTTGCATCAATCCATCATGCAATGGATCAACTCAAGCACCATCTGCAAAAGGTTGTGCACTCTCTCACGGTGCTCTTTCTCATGATGTTTTACTGAATGATGTATCTGAAAATAAATTTATCAAGTACAATGAAATTTTCAATTTCAAAACTTATGAAAACAAGATAAATATGCAAGTATGCACACAATTTAACATGTGCATATAAACATATATACCTTAATCTCTAGCCTAAATAGATCTAGATGAATTTGATCTTCTTTCAGACTCACTAGATCTCCTTGCTTGACTAAAATCCCTTGCGTGACTAGTTGTCCCTTCCTGACTAGGGTTCCCTATTGAACTAGCGGTCCTTGTCGAGCTAGGGGTCTGTGTTAGGCAAGGGATCCCTATCTAGCTAGGGGTCCCTCTACTTCTTTCATCAGAGAGCTTGAAGTGTTTGCCAGGAATAAATGGAGACTCACATTGCAATGACTCCTCTCAATCCATATATATTATATATGTACCAAGATGTAAATCTATGAAAAGCAACAAATATAATGTGTCACAAGAAAATGATGTAAGTAATTGAAAATATTTTAATACATCATGCAAAAAATTGTGTTTCTTCCAAAAGATCCTAAGATATAATGAAATCTAAAAAAGAGAAGGTAAAAAACCATATCATTATGGAATCATCCTAACAAAATTATCATGTCTATAGGTTAACAAGAGATTGTTTATGTCTCTAGGGATTTCTTGGAGTTTCCAAGACTTGGAGAGTTTGACAAAAAGTTGAAAATTTTGACCAAGACTCGACCAATTTGGTGAAGAAACCATTCTATGCCACTAGTTGGTGGTCTTTATATGAATGAAGAGGGTGATGTCAACCATGTATACAATTTAATATTCAATTCTAACATTCTTAAGTATTGAAAAACATCAAAAGACTAGACTTTATTTAAATTCCATTAAAGTACGATGTTTAAGTGCATGCATATCCATCGGGTTGTGGTCTAGAGGTTGAGAAGGAATGCTTCCACATTAATGACCCAATTTCAAACCTCGATGGGAATAGAGCCTTAAAAATTAAGTTGTTGACCAAGTTCAATGATGTTCCATCATCTTGATAGTGGGGAGTCTAAAGAGGAATCACAATTTGACCATGATAAAAGTATTATTTTTCCATGATAAAGGTAGTTAATCTCTCTTATGCAACAAAAACATATATATAGCATAATATTGAGCAATGAAAAGACATGGTGGAGAGAGGCTCTTCACAAAAACACATTTCCTCCATGGATGATTTTAGGGGCTAAATTTCTCTCATGGGATAATTTTCCATGGTTTTTCCAAAAACAAGATTTGTTATTTTAAAAATGATTCGCCCAAATTCTATAGGATAAAATTATTTTACCTTAAAAATTGCCAAAATTTTATAAAAACTATATTAAATCCTTAGAAATTTGAATATTTTTACAAAAATATCGCCAAACAATTATAGTAGGCATATGAAGGATTAGTAAGATTCGCCAAGGTTTCTAAATTTTAAAATAAATTTCCATCCTTAAAATCATCCCTGATTTCCTCCCAAGTGACTAAAGAAGATGTCGGGATTGTATGAACCAAAACAATCAAAAGGTCTCCAAAAGAGTCTTTCAATATCATTCAATAAAATCCTCCCTAGGAATCATGAGGATGAACTAATAGTGATCTTTGGGAAGAAAATATTACGGTGTATCTGGCTTGAGGCAAACAAACAACATATAAAATATAAAAGAATGGTTGAGCACCAAAAAACATAATAAATATCTCTACACTCTTATCTTGGGATAACAACTCCAATTTGTTGGGATGGAAAACTCCATCTGTTAGTTTGCCTATGTAGCTCGAACAATGCACCCTTATTTATCTCTCATTAAAACATTGAGATATTTTCATTTCTTGTGAGGCTATTTATTGAAGCCAACTTATTGCTTAAAGAGTGTAAAATGTTACGTGACTATATCATAATATGGCCATAACATCTCCAAAGTTAAAGTTTTGCATATTTTTGTTTTGAACTTCAAGAAACACACTGTGCCTCGAAATTTCTTTGATGGTTAACAAGGTCTGATGGTAAACCAAGTGTACAAAGTATGTTGATATATTACAGGTGTTGCATGTTTTTAGGTATTCGATACATACCTCAGGAACATTGTTTGAAAATGGATTCATTTATCCCATGATCTACCATGATTTAATAACCTAATCGATGGCATTGATTGTAGGTGTTTCACGTCTTAGGGTACTAGCTATCTATTTGTTGGGGTTTTACATGCTCATATTTTTATATTACAAAGTAATCAAGTAGCTAGAATGATGTTTAAATTCTATCAACAATGTGCTAAAATGAGGTTTATTTTTAATCTTAAAAAACGATTATATCCATGGCATATACTTTGACAAGTATAGTTCCTATTGTGTCAATGATTGGTTAAAAAGTTGTATAATCTAGGAATTTTATTTTTCATAGGTGACATAGTGAACCGACCAATCAAATGGTCAACATGTCTATCAATGAATGGACCCATTTCTTTTGAATTTGTTGTTTGTAAAATCAATAATTATCCTTATGGGGAGAGCTTTCCTAACCATCCTAATATGTATAAGAAACGTCTTGAAAACAATGCCATTCTTGGTCTAGTGGCTATTCGTATTGAAATTCTAAAGTGTCAATCCCATTTCTATTAGTTTATTAAGAAAGGTATAGAACCTGCAACATTGAAGAGTTGTATAAGAAAGTGCATGCTTCCATTCAAGCAAACCTATCAATCAAACACACTGTGAAAAATGTCCCTAAAGTGCAGAAGCATTACTTGACAATGAAACTAACCTGTGAAGAGAGATAGGGAAAATTAATTGATCGGTTGAATGCTTTAATTGTTGGTGTTGATGAAGAGAATAACGAGAAAATTATTAAAGTTATTGGATCAACTATTTGTTTTTCTCTTCCTTATTGGTGAATTGCATAACTCGCCAAATATGATAATACCCAATGAGTTACATTGGTTCTCTAGTTTTGCAAGCTGAATTGAAATTTCAAAAAAATTTATCATGTTTTGGTTAAGCATCAGGTTATTGCAAAAATTTTCCCAAAAAATCCAAATACTAGCATTTTTTGTCAAGTTTCCAAACTATGTTGAGTTTTGCCAACTTCTAGTTTTTAATCAATTGTCGAATTTTTCTTAAATTTTTGCCAATTCTCCAAGTTGACATTTGTGTTTTGGGTTTTCTCAATTAGTAACGAGTCTGAGTCATGTGAACTTTACATGGGCATTGTTTTGAGAAAAAAGGGATATCCCTCTTAAGATTAGGTCTAGTAGCAAGTCATATAGAAAATCGTGATAAATAGTTGCAAGGATATAAACCATATGAACCTCACCATTGGATATATCTACATTCTCTATCTCATATGAATAGTTGATACAAGTGGGAGGAATGAAATGATACTAGAAAAATAAAAGCATACAAATTAGTGATGCTTGAGAGGGAATATTTTTATCATTGACTAAATTTCTTCAAGGGGAATGAAACAAGAATGGAAAAATCAAATAGTAGTAGGGTTTTTATCACATAAACATGAATAAATATGGTGATTAACAACATTACACTAGATTAATATCTTATCATGATCACATCCAAGATCTTACCTCTCTCAAAGTGGCAGATCTTTGGTTGGATGCCTCCATCAATTCCCCTTGGCGCAATTGGAAATGACAACACATGATCTCCACATTGCAGCAGATTGTGACTTGCAACATTGGAAAGAAATGACAAACCAAAGGAGAATGTGCATAAGTGTTGATCCAGATATTCTCTGATGGGGGTACACTCCCAACAGAAATTTCACACTCAAAGAAGGCTATAATTTACAGGAAAACTTCCAAAACATCCAAAAAGAGCACATATGGGCAAAAATATGGAAATCAAAATTTTGGCCAAAAATTTCCACCTTTCTCTGGGTTTTGGTTCAAAATAAAATCTTAACTCGGGAAAATCTCAGGTGACGTGGCTTCATAGGCCCCTCAATTTACCATATGTTCCAAAAGTAGGAAGAAACCATGGAGCACCTCCTTAATCATTTCCCACTCAATGAGCTAATCTAGAACCAGGCTTCTCAAAGCATGAGAAGAACCAGAAGGGAAAGAAATAACATCATTAACACAATCCAAATGTGGGGATTTGGCTCCTACAAAAGTCCCATCCTCAATAGAATATGGCAACTTCTTCCTGGCTTCATTGTTTGGCACCTTTGGAAATAGAAGAATAGAAGGATCTTCCACTCTCAGGCTTCCCCTCCCCCTCTCCTATGGACCACCATTCACAAGCATATTCAGGAAACCCTCCAAATCCACTTATGGTCCCAAGAAGATTTCCCCACAGACCGCTTTGAATCTTCTGTTCTGAACTCCTGGGTTTTTTCCTTTTCCTCCACTCTCCCCTCCCAACAAACATCCCCTAAAGCCTCATTAACTAGTCCCTCCACCTGGCTTCCACCTCCCTCGGGATTTCACAAAGTCAACTTTGATGGTGCTTCCAAGGGAAATCTAGGACATTCCAACAATGGAGCAATATTACGAGACAACACTAGCCAAATGCAATTTCTAATGGAAGATAATCTAGGATATGACACAAATAATTAGGAAAAATTTTGGGGTCTAATCAAAGGGATCCAAATGGAAATAGATCACAATATCACTCATCTAATAATAAAATGGGACTCTAGAGTAATCATTTATTCTACCACCAAAATCATAACTGGTAGGGTTCCTGATAAAATCACCCCCAATTTGCACCTCCTGAGCCCCCTAAATAGCCTAAAATCTCTTCTCAATCCCTCTCTCACACTAATTACTTCACACATAAGATGTGAAGCCAACAAGGTGGTGGACAAGATAGCTAATGAAGGAGTAAATTCCACTAAGAAGGCCATATTCATCGATACAAGGCAATCCTAGAGCTTGCAACTGCTACTCCAATGCATGAAGTTGGCTCTCCAGGATGGGGCGATAGGTGGCCCTCAACGGATGACAGGTGACAACTGGAAACAACAGGTGTTATTAACCCCAACCGCTAGCCTCCCTCCCATTCCATTTGAATGACCTACACTAAGCCTAGATTTATGGTAGTGCGTTGGGATATACTTGCAGGTTTAATGGCCCTTGGTGCAAACCAAGCTAGATGTACAAAGCTAGGTACCATGCCTAGGAGAGTATTCACCTCCTCTTTCATGGCGACCATCCCTGTCAATTCGCAAGGAATTATGAAGGCTATCACCTCTGAGCGCTCTCCCATTCTACCATTTCTTCAAACTCTTTTGCTCCTCGACTCTTTCATTCTCTCACACCTTTGGCCACCTGCCACTATTCTTATGTTGGTATTCCTTCATAGTCCCACCTAGAATCCCTACGCCATGCTAAGAGAGAGGGGAAAATATAGAAGGGGACCGTTGTATTACAACAGCCTATCCAGACGGAATAGGCTCACCCCCTCTCAACTTGCTCTAATACCACAAGAACTCATGACCCAAGCCAAAACTGGTTGGAACCGCCTCAGCAACCCTCGTCACCCCCGTTCAATCCTACAATGGACTTCGACAATTTCCCTGTCGAAGAGGAAACTTCCCCCTCCTGAGGAGCATAATCCTCCGCTAAGTTTCCACCTTGAAATCGACCCTCTCAGAGTCCACACATAGGTTCACAGTTTTGGCACTGGTGGATGTATTGTGGAGGAATAAATTCCTCCTAGTTGGCAGGTGGAGAACCATCCAACGACTATGGATGCATATTCAGAGGAGGAGCCTCCTCTTCTCTCCCCTCTTCAACTCTCAGATGAACATCTTCAGCTCATTTTTGATATGTGGCAGAAGCTGCAAGATACCAGATATATAAAATATGCAGAACAGGAACGAAATGCTAGAAATAACAGAATAACAGTAAAATATCCAGCATAATATTCACAATACACAGAAATGATATACGAAATATCAACAGAAATAGCACTTGAACATAAATAGCACTTGATTCAGATAGCAATGTTCACAGGCCTCTTCGAGGGGGCAACCTCCAATCGAGCAGCGCTCTGTTACAATAATATCC
>ML813460.1:44251-69074 GCA_009831015.1 Picea engelmannii | reverse complement strand
CCTTCTAGAAGCGGAAGCTTCTATTAGGTCTTCTTACATCCGCCTAATTCTCTTTTATTGAAAGGTCTTATTAATATTGACCTTTATTACATCCGAATACATTAATCTACCCATGTGCGGGTTAGGACCTTAACAGAAGCTTGATGACCAGATGCACAATCAACGAATTCTTGGCCAACGAATGGACCTCACGTTCAACGCCATGACTGAAGCTCTAGCTAACAAATGGTGCCCGACTTGTGGTGAAAATTTTGTCCTAGCTTACAACATTCATGGCAGTCCGAGTTCACATATGGATCAGCTCCTCTAGTTTTTTGTTTTCTTTGTAGTTTTGTCACTTATGCAAATATTGGTAGACTCCCAGCCTCACGATGTATGTTAGTCGGTCATGGAAACCAGTTTATGGCTATTGTTTTATTCATACTGTAACATGTCAAACAATTACAATTTTTTTGAAGGCCACCTGACTTGGTTTCCCTATTGTGGTAGGACAAATGGCATACTATAGGAAACGTAATGATAGACATTGTTGATAATATATAGATCCTTTTATTTACAAAAAAAAGAAACAACATTACACTATATGTTTAGCTTGTTTATTTTGGAAGTTATCTACAAATTAATTTAAAATATTCCATCACGCTTATCCATGTTTTGAAGCTATTTATGAATCCTACCTAAGCTAGTGTTGTCTTCAAGCATGCCTACCCTCAGCCATTTTAAGGAAATGCACTGGCCAACATTTGCAATAGCATTTACATTTTCACAATTGACCAAAGTATCCACTGCGTTTAGTAAGTAATCATGATGTCCAAGTCATCTCGTCGAATATCTAATTTGAGGCTATGGAAAATATCAAGGGAAAATCATCTCAAGGTAGGTATGTGATGGGTATTAGGTTATGGAAAAGCATATTAAGGGAGGCATGTGATGAGTAAGGTTATGGGTAGCTAATATTTTTTTCCCCTTAACAACTCCTCAAAGCACGTAGTAGTCAAAATGGATTTTGTATAAAAGGTACTCTCGAGTCGTATATGACTGGAAGATGGGTAGCTCAAATAAAATAAGAATACATAAAATACAAAATTGGAGACAAGAATAATAGAAATATCACAATGAGAGAATAAAAAGTGTCCATTATTCGAAATATAATCATAAATATGAATAGCTATGTCATGTGCAAAGTAAAAAAATTGGAAGGTTTGATTATGCCATTTACTTCAAAATAACTATGTCATGTATAAAGTAAAACAAATTGGAGGGTTTGATTTTGACATGTAAGTTTCAAAATACACATCTTATAGGAATCACCTAAAAGACAATGTAATGTGTGTTTCACTTGCCATTCGTTCTCAAGGGAAAAAGGTAGCTCATCTATTCTCTATCGTTTGAGTCTTGTATAAGACTGCATGATGTTGTTTTGTACAACTTGAGTGGACCTAATTGTTGAGAACAAGTCTTTTTTCCTTGTAGTTCACTCTTTGTTTAAAATTCAAGGGGGATAGGATATGTACACCTAATATTTTCTATATTTGTTGAGTCTTGTATCATATTGCATGATATTGTTATGTACAACTTGAGTGGGCCTAATGGTTAAGAAAAAAAAAATTCCTTATAGGTTGCACTTTCTTCAAATTCAAAGGGGATAGGGTATGTACACCTTAGTAGACCATGTAGACTAAGAAGCCTTTATGAGTTATTGAGATTAAGCGATTTTTATACATCTCTAGTCTTTATTGTTACCCTTTTGATGTTTAACTATTTTTTTTGCATCAATAAGGCTTTCATCTGTCTCTAGTCTTTATTGTTTCCCTTTTAATGTTTAAGGGTTTCATTTGTATCAATAAGGTTTTCTTTGCATCCTTGTTGAATGATAAAGGTTTCAAGAAGTTATGTCAAAACCAAAAAATTTACATGGGACTCAAAATTTATATTTATATAAAATTGGATTTTCTCCTACCCAAAAAAGTATTGAGATAATATTAAAACTTAACTACCCTAAACAAGAGCTCAAAAACTAGCTACCTAAATGTTACAAGGAAAATCTCTACGGCAAGGGGTAAACCACAACAGATGAAACAACACCCAAAAATAAACTCTAAACTCAAGTATGCTAGGTAAATAGAAATGCTAATAAGAGAAGGCTAAGTGCCTACCTCGTTCGGACGTCTGAAGAAGATCTCGACTGAGCTCACAACCGAAAGCTTGAATCCTGCAACTTGTCCTCTGATGCAGGAGCATCATCCCACGTCAAGCGAGCCAGTGCGAAAGGCAAGAGACAGTTGGGCAAGTGCCATCACAAATTTTGAAATTTACCTTGGGATGGTTGCGCGAACATGAATGTAACAATTTAATGAAGCGCACTTGTCTGATGTAATTGGGACCTTGAGCCATACTCTCTCGTCCTTAATAGGTAGGAGGCATTTAAGATAGTTAATGCAGGAAGATAGAATTTAATTCTAGATTAGACTGTTTGAGAGCGCAAGAGGGAAACGGGATATAGACACCCTCATTATGTATTGTACCATTAGATTCGAAGAATTCTGAAGAAGGAAGAGCAAGAGCATGCAGAGCACTGTGTGAGAACATCCATGTATAGACATTTGGATTAATAGAAAGCTTCGAGTCAAATTGATGGTTTGTGTTGTTCTCTGTGTATTGATGTTATGCTCATGAATGTTTGCTGCCTGTTATGCATTTGCTTTGATATGTTGTGTATATAATTTTCGGTTCTAAGTGAAGTCTGAAAGGAAGGGGGAATGAGTTTCAATTATTTCTCTATCTGAGCAAGAATTCCTGCAAGGAGTGTAGTTGAAGTCATCCGCAAGGAGTGCGTTGACGAAGGGATCAAGTAGTTTAACTCTTGTTCTCGTTCACCCAGAGTGCATTTGGGCACAGGAGTCGTGCAAGGAGTGCGCAGACCGAGTGAGGTCTCAGGGTTGCGAACCTGAGAAAAATATCGAAAGACTGCTGCTGCAGGACTGCGCAGAGTCGAAGGTATTCAGCACCGGGAAGTGTCTGAGAGGTTTCACAAGGAGTGCGTGCAAAAATATTCTCTAAGACTCAGAGTCATGAGAAAGCTCAAGAGGGATAAATCCTTTGAAGCTATTGAAGGCAACATAAGGAGTTGGAGCATATCGAGTGACTCAAGGCGTCGGAGTTCTATGTCACAGGTGATTAAGTCTGGGAAGGAGTCCTTGGTTCACTTCGTGAACGTATCGAGGAGGAAAAGACAGACGGTCAGGATCTTGTGGAGAGAATTTGCGAAATCCCGCTAGTCATCAGATCTGCCAGAGATTTGAGGGGGTTACGGTTGCATCTGGAGTTCAAGATCAGGAGACTGTGGACCGTAGGATCTTCATAGGAATACCCATCCGTCCCTGGATTGACCAGGAGTTGCACGAGGATTAAGCTTCATGAACAGGAGGAGGAAAGTTCCGACGGGAGGCGTGGCCATCAGAGTTTCGACATTCGCAACATCGGGAGTCACGAGGACGAGTGATCAGGAATTTTCATAGTGAAAATACCGGAATCAATCTGAACCGCCCATATTGAGAGGACACGTGGTGAAGATCTAAGTTCTCAGGAAAAGTCCCGAAAGGGAAGACTCCATTGGAGATGCGGACACCGGAGATTGCGCAGAAACCCGAAGAAAGTCGGGGATCGACGTTTCGGAGGTCCTGAGGACAGGAGAATCTTGCATTTCAAAATCGCGAAGTCTGATTTTCCAACAAGAGGAGAGTTTTGTGTGGGACCCTTTTGATGTCATCTTATTATAGCGAGACATCAGGAATTTCCACGGGGAAAACCCCAAAGTGGCGAGGACCGTCCATCCTTGAGGACATGTGGCCGAGATCGAAGTGATCGGGAAATCAGCATTCGAGAGATCGGGGGAATCGAAGGCCAGAGCGCTTCGACATTTGAAGTCGCGACACTCCGAGGGAGATCTGGAGCCGTTGATCTCAGTGATCGATCACCGTCATTGATTGTGGTTACGGTGGAAGGGCATCCTAGTGACGTCATATTGTGAAATCGCAAGTCGGAGCATCGAGAATTCTGTGGATAAGAGATTTACTACATTACAACACTCGAAACCCCCGAAACCCAATTGTGGCTTTTTGTCGTAACTAGAATAGTGACCGGCCTAAAGGTTGTAATGTGTCGGAAAAGACCCATGGGTCGAATTCGAAGGATATTCCAGTGGGAATCGAAAGAGCCATTCCAGATCGAGGGAGGAAATTAAACGATCCTTAAGACCGGGAGGTCAGGTGCGGGACCTACTGAGGTAGGTGCCTAGGCAGACGCCACCAAGTGGTATCAGAGCACAGAAAGGTTCTTTACTTTTTGTAGCAGGGAAAAGGAAGATTCACCATGCCGCCAAGGAGAAGAGATGGACAATCACCCGATCCAGAGGAGGAAAGGGAAACGTCCAGAGGAAGGGGTAGAGAGGTACATAATCCAGAAGTAGAAAGAGATCTGCATAACATACGTGCCAGACTTGTGGACATGGAGATAAGACAAAGGCGCACAGCTGATATAGGAGATATCAGTGAGTCCGAAAATGAAGATGATGTTGGACATGGAGAAGAAGGAATCACAGCAGAAGATGCAGCAAATGAGCGCTTACTTAAAGTTTTTGCAAGAATGGGTGCAAAGGCGAAGATGGACATTCCACTTTATGAGGGAAATCTGGATGTAGAAGAGCTTCTAGACTGGATTAGAGCTCTAGACACCTACTTTGACTATGAATATATCGAAGAGGACAAGAAGGTCAAGCATGCCATCACGAGATTAAAAGGACATGCAGCCTTTTGGTGGGATGAACTGCAAGCGGATAGGCATTGCCAAGGCAAGTAGAAAATTAAGAGTTGGGATAGGATGATTGCAAATATGAAGGAAAAATTCATCCCCAGGGATTACCAAATTTCTCTATTCAGGAGGATGCAGAACCTGAGACAGAAGCTAATGTCAGTGAAGGAATATACTGAAGAGTTTTACAGGTTGAATATCAGGGCAGGTCATCGTGAAAGCAATGACGAAAAAGTGGCCAGGTATATGAATGGCCTGAGATATGAGATTCAAGATGAAATGAGTATGGTGACCATCCGAACAGTGGAAGATTCTTATTAGATGGCTCTGAAAGCTGAAGAGAAGCTGAGCCGAAAATAGAGTCAGAGGGGTAGAGGCAGAAGTCAGCCCAGAGGAAAATTAGTTGCCCAGGATAGAAACCAGAAGCCCAAAGAAGACTGGAAGAAACCTCTGACTCGCACAGAGAGGTGGAACCTCACAGAGAAGGACATATGTCGAACAGAGAAGGAAACATACTGAACAGAGGGGAGATTATGCTAACAACAACACTTTTCCTCATACTAGAGGTAGAGGAAGAGGAAGAGGTGGAGTAATCACATGCTTCACATGGGGGAAAAATGGACACAAGTCTTACGAGTGTCCAGAGAAAAGGAAGGACATTGGAGAAGCTCACATTGCCGAGGTGCAGAGACGGGATGTTGAGGCCGAAGACACAGAAGGCGGAAGATCACTCATGATGCGAAAAGTCCTTTTAACACTCGAGAAAGAGGTGGAAAGTTCATCCCAAAGGACCATACTTTTCAAGACTGCTTGCAAGACCAAGGACAAGGTATGCAAGGTCATAGTGGATAGTGGTAGCACGGATAATCTTGTTTCTACGAAGATGGTAGAAAAGCTGGAGCTGGAAACGATTGAACATCCAAGTCCATATAAAGTTTCATGGCTATAAAAGGGACATTAGGTAAATGTCACTAAACAATGTTTAGTTGAGTTTAAGATAGGCGGATATAATGATAAGATACTCTGTGATGTTATTCCTATGGATGTTTTTCATCTATTGCTGGCTAGACCATGGCAATATGACAGAAATGTGATTCATGATGGGCGAATGAACACATACACCTTAGAAAAGAATGGGAGGACACACATGTTGCTTCCAATTAAGGATAAGGAGGTGAAGCCGGAAGTGAGCAACACAGTACTTCTCATGAGTGGGAAGGAATTTCTTACAGAGGTTAAGAAGAAGGAGGATCCATAGTTCATTGTGGTCAGAAAACCAAAGATTGTTCTGACTAGCACAAGAGTGGATGATTTTCCAGAAGAAGTTCGAGAACTGCTGGAAGAGTTCGTTGATATAGTAGTGGATGAATTACCTCGTTCATTGCCACCAATCAAAAGTGTGAGCCATCATATTGATCTCATACCAGGAGCCAGTTTGCCAAATAAATCCGCGTACAGATTGATGCCGCAAGAGAATGAAGAGGTAAAGAGACAAGTCCAGGAGTTGTTGGACAAAGGTTTGGTCAGGGAGAGCTTGAGTCTGTGTGTTGTTCCAATAGTACTCGGTCTGAAGAAAGACAGAGGATGGAGGATGTGTACTGATTCAAGAGCCATTAATAAGATAACCATCAGGTACAGATTTTTGTTGCCAAGGATGGATGATCTGATGGATTGTTTGAGTGGAGAAAATTATTTTTCAAAGGTTGATTTGAAAAGAGGATATCATTAGATTCACATGAGGGAAGGTGATGAGTGCAAGACGGCATTCAAAACAAACGAAGGATTGTATGAATGACTTGTTATACCGTTTGGATTAACAAATGCGCCAAGTACCTTCATGAGGTTGATGAACGAAGTTCTGAAGGAGTTCATCGGAAAATTTGTTATCATATATTTGGATGATATACTGATTTTCAGTAAAACGGCAGCGGAGCATTTGAAGCATTTGTCTAGAGTGATGCGGAAATTATAGCAAGAGAAGCTTCTCATAAATATGAAGAAATTCTCATTCATGAAGACAGAGCTCATTTATTTGGGATTTGTTATTTCTGCAGATGAATTGAAAATGGATCCAAATAAGGTGGAGATAATCAAAAATTGGCCATCACCGAAGAACGTATTTGAGGTGAGGAGTTTTCACGGGTTAGCTAGTTTCTACCGGAAGTTCATCAAGAATTTCAGTGGAATTAGTGCAGCAATGATAGATACAGTGAAGAAAAGACATAAATCTTTACACTGGACAGAAGAAGCTGAGAAGAGTTTTAACCTGTTGAAAAGGAAAATTACGGAACAACCAATTCTGGTGTTGCCTAATTTTCAAAAGACATTTCAAGTAAGGTGCGATGCAAGTGGATTTGCGATAGGGGCAGTCTTGAGTCAAGAAGACAGGCCAACAACATACTTCAGCGAGAAGTTGAATGAAGCGAAGTGGAAGTACTCTACTTATGATAAGGAGTTTTATGCTATCATCCAGGAATTGAAAAAATGGAGGCATTACTTGATCCCGAAAGAGTTTGTATTGTATAGTGATAATCATGCACTGCAGTTTGTGACTCAACAAGAAAAGTTGAATCAGAGACATGTAAAATGGGTTGAATATATGCAGAATTTCACATTTGTGATTAATCATATTTCTGGTACTGCTAACAAAGTTGTTGATTCTTTGAGCAGGAAGTGTTTATTATTGCAGGAGTTCAAAGTTAAGACGTTGGGTTTTGATGATCTCAGGGACATGTACGTAGATGATCCATATTTTCAAGAGGCGTATGAGGAAGCTGAGAATCCAATTCTCAGAGACAGAAACCCGCGGGTAGAGTATATGATCTAGGAAGGATTATTGTTCAGAGGTAATCAACTGTGTATTCCAAAATGCTCCATGAGGGAGAATCTGCTGAAGGAAAAAAACAGTGGAGGATTGGCAAGGAACTTTGGCCATGACAAGACGTTCACAAAGATAAATGACTCATATTTTTGGCCAGGGATGCGAGCAGAGGTCAAGAGATTCGTGGAACGATGCAGAATTTGCCAGCATTCGAAGGGAATAAAGCAGAATGCAGGGTTCTATCAACCATTTCCCATACCAGAGAGGCTGTGGGATGCGATTAGCATGGATTTTATATTGGGGTTGCCAAGAACACAAAGAGGTTATGATTCAATATTTGTGGTGGTGGATAGATTTTCTAAGATGGCACACTTCATTCCATGTCAGAAAACCAGTGACGCGACTCACATCGCGAACCTGTTTTTCAAAGAAGTCATTCGAGTTCACATCTTACCAAGGAGTATAGTTTCGGATAGAGATACGAAGTTCATAGGGAATTTCTGGAGGACCTTATGGAAGAAGATGGGAACTAACTTATTGTTTAGTTCATCTTATCATCCTCAGACGGATGGACAGACAGAAGTGGTAAATAGAAGTCTGGGAGATTTGTTGAGAAGCTTGGTGACAGAGCACCACAGCAGTTGGGACAATATATTACCGCAGGCAGAGTTTTCGTATAACGACTCAGTGAACAGAAGTATAGGACAGAGTCCATTTCAGATTGTTTATGGCATACAGCCGAGAGAAATTTCTGAACTGGGGGATTCATAACAAACTGCAACTAGGAGCGCTAGTGCAGAGGAATTCACAGAAGCGATGAAAGAACTTCACAGCCAAGTGAAGGAACGACTGTTGGAATCAAGTCAGGAGTATAAACACAGAGTAGATCAGCATAGAAGACAACTTCAGTTTGAGGTTGGTGATCGGGTTATGGCACACTTGAGAAAAGAAAGGTTCCCAAGAGGAACATATAATAAGCTAAATATGAAGAAGATCAGACCATGTAGGGTCTTGAGAAAATTTGGGGCGAATGCTTATGAGATTGAATTACCCAATGGGATCGGAATTTCTTCGATATTCAATGTCTCAGATTTGTACCCATATAGAGCTGAAGAAACAAGGACTGGAGGTGAGCAGCCAGTGATCTAGTGGATGAAACAGATGCCAGTTGCAGAGAAGTCACAGATGGAGTCCATACTCGATAAAATAATTGGCAAGAAGACCAGGAGGAAAGAATACTTTGAGTATCTCGTCAAGTGGAAGAACCATCCAGTTGAAGATGTCAGCTGGGAGACTAGAGCAGAGGTACAGAAGCATGGACATATTGTGCAGGAGCTCATGGACAGGAGCCCATGAAAGTTTTCAAGCGAGGGAGTATGATGCAGGAGCATCATCCCACGTCAAGCGAGCCAGCACGGAAGGCAAGAGACAGCTAGGCAAGCGCCACCACAAATTTTGAAATTTACCTTGGGATGGTTGCACAAACATGAATGTAACAATTTAAAGAAGCGCACTTGTGTGATGTAATCGAGACCTTGAGCCATATGCTCTCGTCCTTAATAGGTAGGAGGCATTTAAGATAGTTAATGCAGGTAGATAGAATTTTGTTGTAGAAAAATCTCCCTGCGGACAGGTAGATCGCCTCTAAGAGCTTGACCCTAACTCTAAGACAGAAAATGTTTAATGTGGACACTGACTTCCTTTCAAATCTATACAAACTAACACATGAGAAGGAAGGAGAACAGAAGTACCTATTTATCGGCGTTTGTCCCTGAACGCTCTGAGTTGAGCTCTGATCCTTTGCTCCTCGCTAAGACCTGTAGACAAACAAGATACGACCACTTCCTACTCTATTGATATTAGCTTGAAAACAGATCTATCTATCAATGATAATTTTATGTAACATTAGACACAAACTAGAAAGAAACAGGCCAAGCGTGTCATATTAATGAGAATAACGACAGCAGTACTTACAATCGTAGATGCGAATGCGACATCTTCATCTGGTCCCCTTCGTCTAACCCTTGCCTAAAAGATCCACAACCTGGATAACAGTAGCTTCACTGATCACTCTCCTTTGGCTGACTGTGTGTTTCCTATGAGATCATAGGTTTCATGCTAGCAATTCTTCCCCATTTCCACCATCATAGAGCCTGCTTATATAGGTTAAGAGGAGATTAACCTCTTGAGTTATCTTTAAAACAAGTTGGGGAACCTCTTCCTTAGATCAGGGATCTTCTTATGAAACCAAGAATTCGAATGCAACTGCCTTTTAATATTGAAAGATCCTCCCCTTATTCTCCTCAACGGGCCAACTATTGCCTCAGATTAGGCAGCACTCCTGCAAAAGGGGTATCAGAGCATTGTAGCACTTCCTGAGAAGGTTAAGGGAAGCGCCAGCACTCAAAAAGTGAGTAGCACTCTTGTAAAAGGGTAGGAGAGCATTATAATTCTCCCTGAAGCCTTGTAGGGGGGCACCAGCGCTCCTAAGGCTGATATAGGGGAGTGCTCACCCTCAAAACCATTGTTTCAGAGCTCTTTTTAGGTGTCAAGAGTCCCTTGACTTCAGTTAACCAGTTATCCTTCTCCAAACCAAGTACATGATATGTTTTAAGTGCCTCCTTAGTGTCGTCATTATGGTAGTATGATTGAACAGCATTTGCGACAATTGTGAAAGTCGTAAGGAAGATGTGACACTTACGACAATTGAGAGTAATATGTGACACTTATCCAGTTGAGTAAATTTGGTGTGTAACAAAATGCCCCCCAAAGCATGAAGTTAGAAGATGAGAACTGATAACTGAAATTCTTTGTAGACGTTCAAGCAAGGGTATAGACTCGGAGAACCTGATGGAAGTTGCACACAAACATCCAACAAATATCACAACATGTTTCAAAACCCAAGGCAGGCATACCTATGCTTGGGTGATCAAGGCTTGCAAGATATGGCCGCCATAAAATACATTGTGGATCCATAATTGTATTGATGAAAAAGGTATAGCCACCAAAGATACAATGTGGATCTATACTCTGATGACTCGAACTGCTCGTAGCCACGAAGAATACACAGTGGATCTACGAGGTGACAAGACATAGCCACGACCAATACAAAGTGGATCTATGTGACAGTGTATGTGTTCTTTGTCCAATAGAAATTCCTTCGCAGCCTGGGTGAAGCATATATCTAAGTGATCACTCAACCTAGGGTCTTCTTACCAATCCCAATATGGTACGAATCTGACCATGTGAATAGATGTCCTGATGTCGAACATGGCAGAAACCACTTGATTATCGGTCAATGGTGTGAACCATTAACAAGTGCGAGGGAGATCATTATTAATGTCAATGATTCCCAAGGTACCCTAGTACATTCCAGCGAATGTGAATATATGAGCTGAAGTCGAACACCCATGGAATCATTCGATCAGAGGTCAATGATGTAAACCCACTGTCAAATGTGAGGAGGCCTACCATTGAGGCATGCAGGTCCCAAAGTACTAACTAGTTTCTAAGCCTAATTCCTGGATAATGTGTTGGAGTCGACAGGAATAGACTCATCGAGGGAGGGCCTTGATGTATCCCCCATCAACGACATGAAACGGACATGGAGATGTAATTGGTAGATCAAACGGACATGGAATGACACAGGTTTTGAGGCAATGTATTTGGGATGGCTGACTCTCGAGGCGGATACTTCCCTTGAACACTGAGGCACAACAGCAAAACATGACATGGACCAAAACTATGCAGTGGACACTGTGACTTGCGTCGGGTGACCCAAAGGAGCGAAAGGAACTCAAAGAATTGGCTCAGTGCAGAGGTTTAGCGGATTATGATATATGCAAATGACAAAGTGTCTTGTTTAAGGGCGACTCTAAGAAGTGTTGGATGATGTTCTCAAGAGACTGCTTGGCCTGCTCCTTTCAATTTTTCCCCCATCCAGATGGACGAGTACCTCTTTTTGATTTAATGAGCTCAAGGAGGATAACACATGCTCGATATAACTCACCTTCGGTAAGTTCCTCTTCCTTTGTTTAACGAATCGGAATAAGTAAGGGCTCGGTCCCATATGGGCCTATCGATGTGTGCTTTAACGATTCCAAAGACAGAAAACTCGAAGGTTTTTCGGGATTATAGAGTCTGGAAAAACACTTAAAAGAGAACTCTCTAAGTTCCTTTTTCGTACAGTAGTCCAACGAGACTGAAAAAGGGTTAAACTATCGCTCGAAAGACACCCTTTCTGACCTTTTAACGAGTGGGAAAGGAAGCAAGGTCACTCGACAATCTTTTCATATTTAGAGAGTCTGAAAACGGTTTAAAGTAGACTCCAAGGGGGTTCCTTTTTTGTATGTTCGTATCCGTACGGGTCCGAAAAAGAGATAAAAGTTTACTCGGTTACGTTCTCATATTATCGAGCTCGAGAATGAACTAAGACTATGCTCATAAGTGTGACAAGGTAAATAATTCATCAGGACTGCCAGGGAACCTGCAATGCCAAAACTACAAACCAGGGTTTAGTAAAGCCATTATGTCATTAGAGAAACCCAAAAATGACTATACCTCATAAAAAATGAAAAAATTATAAACAACAACACAATGAAAATTATTTACCATTTCATTTTGCACAAGGATTTTGGAGTAGTCGAGAATCTCATTTCGAAGTGGATCTTGTTTTGTTTGCTGCTGGAGTTACGGTTGACCATTTTTCTTTTCGTTCGGACCAGGTAGGTGTCCGTCTCTTGCTCTTTCAAACACATGATTTCACATTCATTTTAATAGCATCATTCTTTTTAAAATATGAATCCCTAACTTGCCCCAATTAGAACCAAATCGACCTCTTTGAAAATCAATGGAAAAACAGGGTTCTTTGTGAAAAAACGTTCTAGGAAAGGATGGCTAGGATGCCAACGCCCTAGAAGTCAATTAGATAGGTCATTTTTTAGCAAGGAATCCATGAGAAAATCTCCACGCATGCCCACGCAGCCATAAAATCGTTTTCATCTTTTTAAATGTTTTTGTCATTGTTTGATGAATGTTAAATGCTTAAAAGAGGGTGTGATGGTTATAAAGAGTGTGTGGTTACTTTTATATGATGTGGGCTTCTTATTTCATGTTTTAAATTGCTTTTGAAAATTGTCGAAATTGTCAAAACGTGGAAATAATGAGTTTCTTTATTTATTTTTGTTTTGTAGGTAACTTTGGAAATCATGATTGAATGGAAGGAAAGAGAACATGAGATGGATGACTTAGTTGCCTTGCGGAGTCCTCGTACACGGGCCACCTTGCGAGCTTTTGGTTTGCTCAAATTCTTCAAGTTGTAAAAGATGAAGAAAGAAATTTTATTGCTCGAACATATGATTGTCCTATGGGATGTTGCAGAACAAGGATTCTGTATCGGCACACAGCTTTTAACCATTGAGTTAGAAGACGTTTATTTTTTGACTGACCTCTCGAAAATAGGGGTCCCCGTATCTTTTATTGGGCAGAGGGTGCTACCCGAGCAAGTGGACGTGTATCTAGCACGCCACTGTATCCCGGGAGAAAGACTGGTAGGGGGTAGAATCCCTATCCAGGACATTTGAGAGTTGCCCCTATGGTCTATACTGTTTGTTATCACGAGCGTGACAGGCAATACTAGTGCGCATTTGGCATCAATATCGTAGGTGGCTTACGATGTTCATTGTTTGGAACCAACACTGTTTAACTGGAGTGCAGGGTTCCTTCAAAACGTGAAGGAACAGATTTCACGGTGCAGGACTGGACAGAAGCAGTTTGGCTATGGCTCATTTTTGGTCTCATTTTTTCTAGAGCGCATCCCTCAGATGTAGCCTCAGATAGCACTGGCGGTGCGACCAGCGGATGAACCTAGGATGGAGAGGTGGACCAGTCTGTCTCCGAGGATAATATCAAAGTCAGAGTTCCATTTCACTGGCGATTTCTTCGCTTGGATGAGACGACGGTATCTCTGGATAGAGGACTTCCCTTATGCTGAGGTAGATTTCTGCGAGAGCATGGATTTGATTTTTCCCGTGGGGGAAAACTAGGATGCGTCAGGTAAGAAACTGAGTCGTACCTTGTCTAGTTTTTGTTTTTTGATTTTTTGATGTATATCTAGTTTTTGGGGGGTATGTAGAAGAGTTTTAACAGATGTATGTTTTCAACGTGCAGATAAGGGAGCAGTACGCCCGGCTGATATATTGGTACCAGGACGTCGCGGGGGCATCCCGATTGCAGCAAATCCGGCAGTACCAGTGTCAGGTCTCCAGGAGGTTGAGAGAAACCTCCAAGGCCTCACGATGGGCATTCCTCCTTTGCGGAGGGGAGAAGTTCCTTTACATCTGCAGAGGCACACTATGGGAGTACTAGAGAATATCAATTCTCTATTGAGGCACGTAGTGCATGTGGTGATGTGTTATTCATAGCACAATGCAGTCTGGGGAGATTTAGAGTCTCTCCGTCGATTATATTTTTGTATGCCTTGTCAGGCGACGTTGTATGGGTGGAAAAGCCCAATATTTTGCCTTTCTACATACTTTTTTATGTAATCCAAACATTTCAGTCATGCCATAGATATATATATATATATATACAGTTTCGAGTTTTTACAGTGCCAATGATTTGTACATGATGATGTCTATGATGTGTTTTAATTTACATGTAATGTACAGTTTTGTTTTCCTTAACTCTTATATGTGGGAAAGATACCAATCCATGATATGGTTAGCTAATGAATCTGAAACACTATTAAGTTCTCTTGGAATGTGTCTATATTCAATGTAATTGAACATTCGTTCAAGGTGGAGAACTTGTAAGTGTAGACGTAGCAGGATAAGACTACGGATAGCGTAGATACGGTTGAGTTGATAAACCACAAGTTGGGAGTATAAGTAAATAATGATGCGAGATATACCTAGGGAGGAGGCTTGGGTCAACAATATGATAACAACATGATATTCTGCCATGTTGTTGGTTGTTGGTCCTAAGCAGATAGCCCCTGAACTCACCACCTCGTCAAATTGGTAAATAACCCATGTTGCCGAAGCAATGTTCCAGGTATATCGATTAGCGCCATCTGCGAACCCAAAAAAGATAGGAAAGGAAGACATCATTTGCGCATGAAAACACAAGCATAGTCATGAGTGGCAAAGGTAAAGATTCGAGCACGCGAAAGAAATAGACACACCAAACTAAAATATAATAATGTACAAAGTAAAAATGCTAGGTGATTTAGGCATAGTACTTTTTAAGGTAAATCCCATTTCGGGGCTCTCCCAGTGAAATTCCATCATGATCTACGAGTTCGTAAGCACCTTTGTGTAGAACACGCTTCACGATGTAGGGACCGTGCCACATAGGTTCTAACTTTCCTGTCCCCAATTTGTCGTGAGCTTGGTCATAAACGAGGACTAAGTCTCCTTCTGCAAAATCCCGAGGGTGGACGGATTTGTCATATTGACTCTTAATTCATTTCTGATGTGCCTCATTGGTGAGAGCAGCATCGCGACGTGTTTCGTCCAACTTGGATATATACAAGAATCATTCTTCTTCAGCAGAAGTATGGGGTAGGAGTTCTACTTTCAATTTGAGTGATGGAATCTCACACTAGATTGGTAGGACGGCTTCAATGCCATAGACCAACTGGAAAGGAGTGAATCCAGTTGAGGTTTTCACAGAAGTGTGATAGGCCCAGAGAGCGGAGAACAATTGTAAATGCCACGATGTCTTGTTTTCCCCTACCATGCATTGGATCATGGTTTTTAGGACTTTGTTGATAGCTTCAACTTGTCTGTTCGCTTGAGGGTAGTAAGGGGATGAGTTTTCATGGCAAAAACCCAATTTGACATGTAACTCGCTCATCATCTGGTTTTTGAAGTGTGCACCATGATCAGTGACAATGGCACGTGGTACTCCAAAATGAGTTATGATATGTTTGAACAGGAACAGAGCTGCAGTACGACCATCGTTCAAGAAGGTAGGCATAGCCTCAGCCCATTTGGTGAAGTAGTCGACGACGACGATGATGTAACCGTGACCCCCGGCTGAGGTAGGCTTACACTGCATGAAATTGATGCCCCATTTGGCAAAGGGGCCGATGGCGATAATGGGGTGCAACGCAGTAGGGTGGGTGCATGCCTTCTTGTTAAAGAGTTGGCAGGGTGGGAATTTTTTGATGGCCTCGATGCAATCTTTGAAAATGGAGGGCCAAAAGTAGCCGGCACGTAAGATTTTTTGGGCTATGGCCATCCCAGAGAGGTGATCGCCATAGGCACCAAGGTGACAATCGTTCAAAACGCGTTTAGCCTCCTCGTGAGTCAAACAGCACCAAAGGATGGTGTCAATACCACGGCGGTACAAGGTGTTGCCAAGGATAAGATATCGGCAAGAGTGGTGATGAATGCGTCGACGCTCTTCGCAAGAGAGGTTGGGCTGAAAAAATTGAGTTTGAAGGTAGAGGAGGATGTATCCGTACCAAGGATCAGAGGTGTTGATGAGGAAGAGAGATTCATCAGGGAGAGAATCTCTAGTTTCGATGTCTTCATCGGCACGAGGTAGAGCACAGATGAGCTTGGCAAACACCAGGGATTTTTTGGCTTTAGCCTTTGTAAACTCAAGATCGAATTCTTGAATAATAACGATCCATTTTGAATATTTTCCCCCAAGCACTTGACATGTCAAGACGTGGTACATGGGGTTGGAGTCTGCAATTACCGTGGTGGTGCGTAATAAGATGTAATGGCGGAACCTCTGGACAGCGATGACGGCTACCAGAGCCAGTTTCTCGACATGTGAATATCTGAGTTCGGGTCCAGATAGACTCTTGCTCAGATAATAAATCACATGTTCTTCGTCGTTAGGGTCCTCCTGAACTAACACCATCACAATGGTGGAAGTAGAGGCCGCCAAGTAAAGGATATAATCCTTTGTATACTCCAGAGGGTGTAACAAGGGAGCGTGGGTCAAGGCGTGCTTGAGAGCATCGAATGACCGTTGGGCAGTGTCATCCCAGATGAAAGGGATGTTTTTCTGTAGTAACCGCATAAATCCTTTAGTGATCTCGGCATAATTGCAGATGAAACGACGAAGAAAGTTTGCTTTGCCTTGCAAAGTTTGGAGTTGGGTTAAGTTGGTAGGTGGGGGTAAGGCTAGGATGGCCTTAATCTTTAAGGGATCCACCCTGATCCCATCTTTGGAGACAATGAAGCCGAGGAGTCGACCGGATTCGACAGCGAAAATGCACTTGTGTGGGTTCAAGCGAATATGATAGAACCTACAGCGAATAAAAATCATCCATAAGTGATCAATGTGATCAGATCGGTTGGATGAATGGGCGGGTAAATCGTCGAGGTAAGGCTCCACGATATGCTTGATGTCGTGTAAAGCGTACGACATGGCTTGCTGGAAAGTAGCACCAACATTTTTAAGGCCAAAAGGTAGTTTTCGGTAGGCAAAAGTTCCCCATGGGCAGATAAAGGTTGTCTTATGTTCATCAGCAGGTAAGATTTCAATCTGGTTATACCCAGAAAATCCATCCATGAAAGAGAAGATTACACTCCCTGCGCAATTATCGATGATTTGGTCGATGAAGGGCGTGGGGTAGTTGTCCTTAGGACAAGCTTTGTTGAGGTCATGATAGTCAACACAAACACGGATGGTCCCTTGCTACTTGGCAACTGGAACAAGGTTGGAGGCCCATTCGGTTAAAGGGACGGGGTAGCTAAATCCAGATTTGAGAAGTTTTTCAACTTCTGCCTTTATAGCTGTGATTTTCTTGGGACGAACCGGGCGAAGTTTTTGTCAAATGGGTTTTGCATCAGGGTAAGTTTTAATTTCATGTATGACGATTGAAGGTTCAATCCTTGGCATTTCCTCGTAGCTCCATGCGAAGACATCGCGGAATTCCTTCAACAAAGCGGTGTAAGACACCCCTTCGTTGGGTGTGCAATTAGCGCTAAGGTGGATGTTTTCCACGACACCTTCTTTGATTGAGATGTCAATAACGATCGTAGTAGAGATGTTACCCATGTTCCCCTCAGAGAAAGCATCTTGTGTGAGGATGGGAGATTGCGGAGCATCGGCAACATCGGGAGGGAAGACAGAGTGTATGTCTTGTTGAATTTCTTCCAACGACGGAAGGAAAGAGGATCGATGATGGTTGTCATTCCAAGGCAGGTCGTCAATGCTGAGCATTTCCATAATCGATTCATCAGAAGGAAAAATGTGGGAAATGTAATCGACGACAGATGATAGGGAGTCCAACCATGAGGGCACCGAGTAAGCATCGGGTGCCAATGAATGTGAAGTGTTCGAAGAGGGAGAGGCAGATTGGATAGCTACGTATGCGGCCTCGGCTGGGCTAAGTGGCATAGTGTCACTGAGCACATCGAATTCCAAAGGACTAGGTACAATCCAAGGGTCAGATGATTCCAAGGATTGATAAGGCATAGTCAAGATCATATTGATGACGGCAATATGATGTGCAGTAGGTGGAAGTGGTGTAGGGAAAGTACCCATAAGGCTAGAATCTTTCAATAAGCCAACACCAATGCTTTTATACGTAATTGGATGATCTCCCAAAAAAGGAATGTTGTTGGTAGCAGGGATGCGAGCGTCGGGTGTACAGAAATCAAGTTGATTGGCGTTGACAAGTTTACCTTGATGGGGGAATTGTACACATTGGAACACTGATGAGGCAACGATAGTCATAGCGTAGAACCAACTTCTTCCAAGTAGTAGGTTGTAATCGAGGGGAGCATCGACCACCTCGACGTCGACGGTAACAGTTTTTCCGCCCAACTGAACGGCTAAGGATTGTAATAATCCGTGAGGATGAAAACCTCGTCCATCGAAAGCGCATAACATTGTAGCAGATGTGTTAAGGGTAGGCAATTTTAAGCCTTTCCAACAAGCTAAGGACATGACACAAGTAGAGGCTCCCTCATCCAGAATAGTTCAGTGGATTTGTTGATTGTGCACAACAACATCGATTTGGAAGGCTAGCTGGTGGGAGAGTCGTGGTTGATGATCATCCATATTAAATGTGAGGTTGTTTGATGACTCGGGATCAAAAGCACCGATAGCGGCTAAGAGTGTTCTACGTTGGCTGGGACAGTGTTGTAGAACTTCCAAGGCGGACATAGTGCACGGTGCTTGGGCCAAATCTTCTACAATATTGTAATTTTGGGCAGCCGGTGAATTAGGATTAAAAGTAGATTTCTGGATGGTACTCTTAGGAGGGCATAAGATAGAGTCAAAAGAAGGTTTTTCAATCTGAAGTGGCCCGGATGGAGTGCTAACAGACGGAGGGTTAACAGAGGATGGTAACGGGTCCGGTGGAGGACCGTTAACAATCTTCGGTTGATCAGGTTTAACTGGCATGTCGTATGTCGTAGAGCGAGTGGTTAGATTAACCCCGTTAAACATGTAAATGTGGGCACTTATCGAGGCCTCATCATGGGGTTGGTTGGAACTACCCCCCAACGTGGGGGTTTGGGCAACCAAATATTGTTGTTGTGGAAAAGGCTGAGTGAGCACAGTGGGTTGTGAATTTCCCTTGAAAAGTTTGGCCACTTCATTGCAATGTGGACAGTCTCGGGTGTAGTGATCGTCACCACAAATGAGACATGGGAATTTCAGTTTTCGTTGTGGTTGTTTTCCGGCAGCAGGGGTTTGCGGTTGGGTTTTGGGTTGTTCATTATTATTGTTTTTCTTTGGTTTGTTTCTCGCTTTCTTCTTTCCCCCAAGTTGTTGTGAAGGGGTTGATTGGACCTCATTCACATCAGAGACCTGAGTTTGAGGGGGGGTGGAAGAGGGTGCATTCGAGCTGGGAGAAGCCGTCGAAGTGGGTCGTTGAATTGTTCAAGCCGACTGGGTAGCAGATTGGGTTTTGACGGAGCCAATAACTCCATCCGCGTGGGAAGCAGACGATGGTTTGGATGGATCGTTAGTGGCACGAGTAGCATTTGGTATCAACTCGTACAGAGTATTGGATTGTGAATAGACTAAGTCTAAGTACTAAGCTCGGGCGATGGATTCTTCCTCAGTGACTACACCACCCATGGAAACATCACAAGCGATCTGGGGTAACAATGATTTCGTGAACCATTCCGCTAACAATTGGTCAGGAATGACTGCTTTGATTAGCCTTCGTCGTCATCTCCATTCATGAATATGGTCGGAGATGTGTACGGAAGTTGTCTGACGAAGGGAGGTTAATAGTTCAGTACCCGTCTCGTACCGAATGGGTAGTTGGAAGTGTGTGAGGAAGGACATGGCGAGGGAGTTGAAATCGTGAAAAGATGTGCATGGTAATTCAATATATCATTTCGCTGCAGAACCCGTAAGTGTTCGTTGGAAAAGACGCAAAACGAATCAAATCGTCCATGAGGGAGTTGGATGAACACCACAAATGGAAAGTCATCACATGGTTGTTCGAGTCTTCTCCGGACTTTCCATCGAATTTTGGGATATCAGAAGGAAGTTTAGCTGGAATAGCTGGCCAAACCGGAGAATGATAAATAGGATCATTCGTTAACCGAGACAAGTCTGGAAGATCCAGGGTATCCAGAAAAGGTAGTTGTCAGTTAATCTGTGGGTAATGCTGGTGTGGCATGGGGACACCAGTGGGGCCAAGCACTGGGTTATGTGGATAATTGTAACTAGTGGGCCCTCTTGTATGAGGTTGGTTTTGACCAAGGTACACAGGATTTGAGGTATTTTGAGAAGCATGTGTGAGCGGAGGATAACCGGATGGGTTTTGAGGATTGTAGTTTGGGTTTGGCACTTGTCCATAAGGAGGTTGTTGTGGAGTCTGAGGATTGTGTCCTGTCGGGAACTGTGGGTTTCCTTGAAAAAGGGAATTCCACGAATTAGGTGAGACAGACACATTTTGTCCATGTGGTTGTTGGTAGACTCTGGATTGAGGTTGCCCCCCAGCATGAGGGTGCCCCCCGAATGGAATTTGTCCTCCGGTGCGAGGATGCCCCCCATCTTGAGGTAGAGTTCCCGGGATTTGAGAACCAGACGTAAATGACTGACCGGTGTCGTCGAGCGGGTTAGGACCACCAAGACCAGTCCCTCCGGGTTGTTGGATGGGTATGGAACTTCCTGATATAACTTGGGTAGTAGTTTTGGTAGTGGTGGCAGTGGAAGCATTCAGTGCCCTGAATCCAAAAGGGAGTGTAGGTCTTGGTGTTACAGGTGTGCCAATCGGAGCTTGATTAACCACCGCGTTACTGGCGGGGATAGTTGGAATGTGCGGGACTATCGTAGAATGCGCCATCTCGAGGGGAATAGTAGACCTTGGGCCAACAGATGGCATGTTCGTACCAACAGGTGGTGTGGTTGTAAAAGTGGTGGTACCGGTAAAATGATTTGGAGGTACGGTGTAGGAAAAAGGTGCGTCGGCACCTTCCCTTGTTCCATAAAGATCTCTCACCAAGTGTGGTGGACTTCGAACAATGTCTGCAGTCCAAAAGGGGTCATTGGTTAAAGGGTTTTGAGGAGACCCAGCCGGAATGTCAGAAGGATTGAAGAAAAAAATTCTCCAGCGGAATTCAGTTGGAGGATACGTCGTTCATATCCCTTCGGAATGCGGTAAGGTTCCGGAGATTCTGAAACAATTCGAAAATTCTCCAAAGGAGTGGGAACTTCTTCCTGGGAAGTTGTAGTGTTTTGAACCTCGCTCTGTTGAGGAGATTCCTCCGTAGAATGAGGGGGTAAAGGGGTTTTTCCTTCCATATTTTCTGGAGGAAGTCCCTGTAGCCTCCGTGAGTGGCGTGGAGGGTCGATGTTGTCGAAAAAGAGTCGACGAAAGAGATCTATGGCCAACTACCGAAAAGAAACAGCATACGCTAATATAAATCTAAGAATCACAACCAAGCAAACAGGACCTTCTTTTGATGATCGTACTAGTTGGTGATGAAATCCAACGTTGCGTGATCAAGTCCAGAAGGGGCAGAGATAGGGTGGAACAGTTACAATGGCGACCTGCTTAACGGACTTATGCCTTAGTGCAAGCTTCCACGCAGTAATTGTGGATTTACCCTCCAAGGAGCCCGAGTGAGTTTGACCAATGTCTGCTCCAGGTACAGTGAGACTTCCCGTCACTTTCACCTTGTGTAAGACCCTAAATATTATGGCCACTAAGGTTACCAATTCGCAGTCATCCCCTGGGCAGGAACAGTCGACAGTCTGATCCGAACGTATGGGCAGGTATCGAGCCCGAAATCAACTAAAAGGCTTCCATGCAGTAATTGTGGATTTACCTTGAAGCGATCCCCATAATATGATCTGACCACCACAATCAGTTAAACCACGGAGGGTTAGTCCCCGTAGCTTACCCGAATGCGACCTCATGTGTAACCCCTATGTGAGAGGGGGATCCCAGGAAGACTTATACGATGATTGGATTTGACTCTCCCTAACTCAGGATGCTACTGTTTGTTTTGGAAACTTTGGAGAGTTATTCTCACAGCCTAATCCAAAGTACTAAGCCTATTCTACTATTGGTGGAGGATCCTAGAAAAGAAAAAGTTCCAAATAATTTTTAATTAGCGTCGATTTTATGGCTGTTCTTTATGCAAAAATGGGTGGATGGAAGTGAAACGAATGGAATTATGACTCAATCCCAAAAATGAATCAAAAATGATAAGAATTCATTTTTTTTCAATGAACATCTATTTAAGGGAGAGAGAGAGAGAGTTCTTTTCACTAACAAGCACTAATAAGGAGTGTCCTCAAACAAGTTTTCTCCAATCAAATCCTGATGTGATGCTAAACTTTTGAGATGCCTTTTAACATGCACAATCAATCATGAAGATGTTTTTTTTATTGTTTGCATATGAATAATGATCAATTCAACACAATGCTTGTCTTGCTAATTATCGTTTTGTATGAATGAAAATCAAACTAGCACAAGCAAAAGTCATACAAACAATACACCCTTTCGTTGCAATCAAAACGAAAAGAGAAAGAAAAGAATCAATCAAAAGAAAAAACAAACTTCAAACCCAAAAAGAAAAAGTTGAAGAACAATGATCTTGACTAAAATCAAGATGAAGATATATGTAGACCTTTGATGACCTTCACCAGGGTTTTTTTACTCAGTTAAATAGAGAAAAAGACAATGCATGGGTTTCAGACTCCAATCAACAGAAAAACTCAATAACAAAAGTGAAGAAGGCTACAGAATCCAAATAATAAGATGTTCATTCTTCAAGCAAAAGACAGATATCCAAGATGGAAAGAAGAAGCATTGACTCACAAGGTTACCCAGCAAGAGAGACACAAAGGAAAAACCCAGAAAAAGAAATTCTGGGAGGTTTATTGGCCAAAGGAGGGTTGGCACTCGATTGCCAAAGGCAAGGAGCATTATAGTGCTCTGTGTAGATCTGTTAGGGAGATTCGGCACTCTGTTAACACAGGGACAGGGGCGCCAGGTTCAAAAACTCCCAGAAATGTCAAAATATTCCAAAAATTGCAATTCAAACTCGACAACTATGCTGAGTATGATGGAGTAAGAAGCCAATCAGGTCATGAACCCAATCAAAAGAGGAGTGAACCAGGTCTAAAACAATCAAGGGATAGAACTAGGTCAATGTGGAGAAATCAAAACAAGAAGTTTTGATTTGAGGCTATCTCCCCAGTGGAGTCGCCAGTTTCTGTTGTAGGAAAATCTCCCTGCGGATAGGTAGATCGCCTCTAAGAGCTTGACCCTAACTCTAAGACAGAAAATGATTAACGTGGACACTGACTTCCTTTCAAATCTATACAAACTAACACATGAGAAGGAAGGAGAACAAAAGTACCTATTTATCGGCGTTTGTCCCTGCACACTCTGAGTTGAGCTTCGATCCTTTGCTCCTCGCTGAGTCCTGTAGAAAAACAAGATACGACCACTTCCTACTCTATTGATATTAGCTTGAAAACAGATCTATCTATCAATGATAAGTTTATGTAACATTAGACACAAACTAGAAAGAAACAGGCCAAGTGTGTCATATTAATGAGAATAACGACAGCAGTACTTACAATCGTAGATGCGAATGCGACAGCTTCGTCGGGTCCCCTTCGTCTAACCCTTGCCTGAAAGATCCACAACCTGGATAACACCAGCTTCACTGATCACTCTCCTTTGGATGACTGTGTGTTTCCTATGAGATCATAGGTTTCATGCTAGCAATTGTTCCCCCTTTCCACCATCATAGAGCCTGCTTATATAGGTTAAGAGGAGCTTAACCTATTGAGTTATCTTTAGAACAAGTTGGGGAACCTCTTCCTTAGATCAGGGATCTTCTGATGAAACCAATGTTGATTTTTCTCTGTTTTCTCACTTCTGCAATTTATCCCAATCCCGGTTTCAATCACTCCTTATCACTCCAAATGTTTAATGCCCATTCCCAATATTAATGAAATTTGCAGACATTAATATGCATTAAATATTAAAATGACATTTGACTGAAACACATGAAATAAATGATCTTTTCAATGGCTGTCTTAAAACTCGGAAATTAAACCAGCAAGCACACATTTAATGACAAAATGATATTTGGTCAATCGACCCTGGAAAAACCCCAATGTGGGGAAAACCAGTGAGAGAGAGGGAGTTCTTCTTATTTCTTCAATTTCTGGAAATTACATTTCAGCAAAATTAAAACCAACAGAATTTTACTTATCTCTTCCTCGATTTTTGTTCTTGAAATTGGCAGGAAGAAACCAAAAATCTGCCACCTCGAATTCTGTGCACAGACAGTCGTACCATACGGACTATCACAACATTAAATGTTGTATGGATTTCTTGAAAAACGTGCCCAAAATTTATTGCAGCTGTACGGCGACCGTACGACCTGCACGGACTGATAAATGAGCCCTTTCTCCTCGATTTGCGTGCAACTGTACATACTGCTCAGGAAAAATAAATGTTGTCGTACCAAATCCGTACTGTACGGATTTATCCTCACTGTTGGCTGCCTCGAAATCTGTGCCCTAGCTTTGCCTTGGAAATCGTGCCACTTCTCTGTTGCTTTCTCTTCTCAGAAAAATGGAAACTTTATCTTCTCTTGCTCTCTCTCAATCTCTCAATCTCTCTTGGAAAGAATGACTTCTCATTTGGTCTTTTTCCTCCTTTAGAATCCCTAAGTGACTCTTAGGTTTCTTTTTGATCCAAGGGCTCACATTGCCCAAGATCAACGGTTG
>ML813460.1:0-36067 GCA_009831015.1 Picea engelmannii | reverse complement strand
CTTTTCTTCATGCTCTTTCTCTGCTCGGATTCTACCCATCCAGAGAATCTCCTCCTCCACTGCTTCATTGGAATACCATGCAACTGATCATCCAAAACCTGATACCTTGTACCAAAAAGGTGAGATCAGTGTTATATTGCTCCAAAAGTTCTCCATCTGAAACTTCTTGAACAGATGTTTCCATCCATGCTTCACGATCCACGAGATATTGTTCAGCAGTTTCAGCACATTACTCAACTAACCCGACCTTGATCCTCTGCAAAACTGCCCCTACACCTTGATAACCCAAACCATTCACCATATCCTACTTACTATCCACTACGTCTTGCATTTGAACACCTTCACTATTTTCACTCCCCACTCATGCTCCAAATCCACCACTGCCAAGGGCAAATTCAGCCTTTTTATCCCCGCATCGATCTCTTTCGCATCCTTCAATATTCCCCCTGGCTTTCATATTCCCCAATTTAAATCCGTTTCCATTGATTTCCTACATGCTTCTCTCCTTCAACAATTCACTATTCTGCGCCCCATTGATTTCATTCATCCTTCTCTTCTTCAACAACTCAATATCCTGCACCCCATTGATTTCATTCCTTCCTCTCTTCTTCAACAACTAAACCTCCCATTCCTCATTTCCTATAACCTGCTGCCACAAATCAGGTGCCTGCTCTCTAACAATCAATGCAATGACAAACCCATATCGAAATCCATTTTGGGTTCCCTTTGTGCGCTAAATGACAGCCTTTCATCGCCCCCCCTTAAAACTTTTCATCCTTTCGGAAATATGGGAAGACTAGTTAGTGACCTTTCTCTCCATGCCTTGCTCAATGACATCCAGAAATCCATAGTTGCAATGAGAAACAGTAGGCAATCCCAAGAGATGCTCCATAACCAGAGAGGCCACATACCTTTTAGTGCCGTCCTTGATCACATCAACAGGGAATTCGTGCTTGAAATTCGTCTCAACTCCACACAATTGTTTCAATCTCATCGCATGCTGTGTATTCCGAGCCACTTTTCCCAATCCTGAAACTTTAGAATTCTTGTTTTCAAACAAGTAACCCACAGTGCGACCTTTGTTTGGCAGTCCCGTTGCCCTAAAAATGTCTTTTTGCTCCACTGATATCGCTTGGGGGTTGTTTGGATTATCGCTTTCCAGCCACCTTCAGGATAGTTGAAGCTGTAACTCCTCCATGTCTCGACTCTCCAAAGGCTTTGGGATAATCAAACTTCGAACGAAAATGGTGTATGTCTGGGTTCTCATGTCAAATGGATCACAATAAGGCTTCATGAATTTGGTTTTGAACGGGAAGCTAGAAGTATAATGATGCGCACATAATCTTCATACAGATCTAACAGGTTTACACCATCACGGTTTTACAAATTTTCGATAGGCGTAAGCTAACACAGAGTGAACCGATAGCAAACAGCGAACAAGCGGGCCTGGGAAGTTTCAAAACTTCAAAAAAGGGCACGCAGGGAGTAAGGTCGGTCGCCCAGCATTGAAACCCTACGCCATTCTGCTCGGACTTGGAGGAGAAGATCTTTACTGCTTTACGGAGGTGGGACACTGTTCTGAAAGCGGTGTGGGTTACGCCTTTGGGTGGCGTGTTGTTGACGGAAAATGTGGCCACCGGCAAAAATGAACAGGAGGAAGCCAGAAAGGAACCCGGGAAGGGTCAAATCGTTGGCCCCTTAGCTTACGCAGGTTCCCTTGATACTGTGCCGCCAGCGAGAGGCCCACTCCAGGAATTGACGTCAGAATAGAATAGACAATGCAGGGCTACTCATGTTCCATCTAGCGGCATAAGCCAGTGTTCGTTTTAGCCTTTTCTTCGCTGTTAAAGGCGACCGGGTGTACATCGCGGCAAGAAATATCCAGCCTGTTACCCAGCAATATACAAGGCGACAGGGTGTACATCGGGGCAAGAAATATCCAACCTGTTATGCAACAATATCCAGCATGCAGGCGGTGGATGCTGAGGTGGGTGGATTATCGGTCCACCTCAGTGGTAGCAGTGGATTATCCGTTGAATGTCCGGCAGTGAATGCTGGCAGTTGAATGTCCGGCAGTGAATGCTGGATGCTGGTAGTTGAATGTTCGGCATTGAATGCTGGCAGTGAATGTTGTGGTAGGTGGATTATCTGTGGAATATTCCAGCATTTTTTCAAGCAGTAAATGCTGGGTAGGGGATTATCAGTGAATGCTGGTGAATGTTAAGAGTGAATGTTGTGGTAGGTGGATTATCTGTTGAATATTCCAGCATTTTTTCAAGCAGTAAATGCTGGGTAGGGGATTATCAGTGAATGCTGGTGAATGTTAAGATAGATGAATGCTGGGGTAGGGGATTATCAGTGAATGCTGGTGAATGTTGAGGTAGATGGATTATCGGTTGAATGCCCAATGCTGGAGCATTGCAAGCAGTGAATGCTGATGATCAGCATTGCAGGTGAACGTGCATTGCAGGCAGTGAACGCGGGTGAATGTTGAGGTAAGTGGATTATCCGTTGAATGCCCAATGCCCATGTTGCGGTAGGTGGATTATCCGTTGAATGCCCAATGCCCCAGCATTGCAGGCAGTGAATGTTGTTGTGGGTTGATTATCCGTCCACATCAACATTCAATAAGCATAGTGAATACCCCATCAGCATTCAATAAGCATAATGAATGCCCCAGCATTGCAGACACTGAATGCTGCGGCTGGATGGATTGGATGCTATGGTATTGAATACTGCTGTATGCTGCATAGTAGGCTAAATTTAGATATTAACTGGAACTAACATTGAATCACATGTTGCATTTTAAACTAACATTAATCACATGTTGCATTTTAAGCTACCAAGTATATGGAAACTGATATAGAATTTCCAGATGAATGTTAAGTGACAATGCTCTTTTTTATAATTTAACATACGAAGAAGAGAACGAATTTCCAAAACAGCGTAGTGTGCAATTGCAGGTTAACTTTGAGCTGGAGACATTGTAACATGATGGTTGCTTGCATGCAATCTAAAAAACTATGTGTGAGCTAACATAAAAAAAAATATTATAGAAACAATCGTTTTCTGAGTCACTGATATTATTATTATCACTGGTTATCATGATATGAATCTTCCAGCTTTAACATATACAAATTGATTATAGAATCTAAATTTTAAGACATTCACGAATAGCTGGCGAGAAACATGTTTCAATCGGACTAGTATTATTCATGGTTGTCTATATTTAAAGTAGCAGTGCGGCCGTCCTAAATTTGAAGACATCCAATACGAAACAAAACCTTCTAGACATCTATGCAAAACATAATTAACATAAAACTTATTGTTATTCTTATTCTTTCATAAGATCATGAGAAGAGAAGATTATTATGAATACAAAACGACGTCAAGATCATGAGCTATCAACTAACACGCCATGAGTATGAATCATTTTTTTTATAACACAAACAATCCCTTGCTTTGGCCAGAGTGGAATTGAAACTCCTGGAAAGTGTAAAGCCATACAAATATGCATTAAGAATCCAACCAGCATAAACTCCCACCAGCCACTCTACAGCAGACAGAGCTAACTGACACATACCAAACATTTACACAATCTCCTTTTCTATCAATTTTCAACATATCTTCCTCTTCACTCTGTCTATCAATTTTCAACATATCTTCCTCTTCACTCTGTCTGTACTATTGTTCCTTTTTCTTTTCCTGTTTTGCCCCTGGCTATCTCATATCAAAATACCGGCAACCTCTGTTTGCGTTCAGATCCCTCATCATCGCCGTTAATCCTTACAGAATCCATGGCCAATTGGGGTGTACCTGTGTCCTTGTGAAACTGAACAGGCAAAACCCCAGCATCCCTCATGGAATGGACAGAGTGGTTGCCTTTAAACTCGCATCAATGAATATGCAGGGACTGCTTTCTCCTCCGCGATTCTCCAGTTGCGACAAAAGACATGGCCAGACTCCAATCTCCATGGACTCAGAAGGATCACCGGTGATGAGGGAACTGAAATCCAACAGTGATTACTGATCATCGTGATATGAGTGAACGAGAGAATAAGAGCACGAAAACAACATACATAGAGTATCTCATCAATCATTCATATATATAGAGAAAAAATCTCCTGGTAGGTCACTTTCGTTTGGGAATTCCGAGGCACCGCCTTACTACTAATGACTTTCGTTTGGGAATTCCTGGGTACAGTAGAGAAATGACGAGCACCCCCGGACTAAGCTTTGATGGCTCTGAACTAATAAATAATGTTTAGTAAGAGGGCGGCCACAGCCATATCCTATTAGTGAGAGGGCGGGCACATCCATATCCTATTAAAATTAAATGTTCGCTAGATATTTTGACGGCATTCAACGAACAAATAATATTTAGTAAGATAGAAGATGAGATAGATAGGATAGGAAGGAGAAATAATTTCTCTTAGCCCGGTCTGACATTTTGAGGTGGCGTTGTTACTGGGACAGTGGGAAGACTGAGAGAGTTGCTACAGAAAGCAAGGTTGTGGCAACGTGTCCAGAGGCGGTTGAAGCTTGACTCGTAATTTGACCATTTTCCATAAATAGCTGTACTTGCAAATGCTGTACGAGATAGGTTGGGTCAGTGGGCGTGGTTGTTGTATATCAGCCAATGAATCGCTTCATTTCCGACTGCGTCCGTTGGAATTAGGCAAATAAATAAATCTGTTTTCCGAACTGTAATCCTGAGTCCGTTTAAAAGCTACGATAACTGTTAAGATGACATTGTTAAGTTGATGAAATTGTAATTTCAAGATTCTTGTCATTTCAACTGTTCGATTTAAACCAAAATTATACCTTCAAAACTCAAAAACAAGGCAATAGGCAATTTAATTGTCAGTTATCCCACTCCAATGGACACCAGGAGTTTATTAGAATAGTAAAAGCAAAATGCTTCTTGCCATCTAGCACCGTCACAACTATTGCAACGCCAACCGACTCAGAGAGTTGGTACTACAAATATTGCAACACCAACAGACTCAGAGAATTGGTAATAAAGGTTCAAGAGAGGATGTTTCAAAAAAGTTTCGAGAGGATATTGCGTCCTCGCGCCAGCTGGACGCTTTCACCACGAATGTCGAGTTCGAGGCATTAGGCCAAACGGCCTTGCCCATTGCAGGGCACTCCTTTTGCATATAAACAAAATCAGGGAATATGTGCAAGAAGCTGCGGAATTGCTAGTGACACTGGGGTTATGATGCCAAAGATTGCTAGTGACACTGGGGTTATGATGCCAAAGATTGCTAGTGAAACTGGGGTCATGATCAATCACAATTAATTTAGGGATGTAATCTATTTTGAACATATTTTGAAAGGTAATCAACAATTATCATGATCATTGATTTGTTGTTTCATTTAATAAGTGGACAATGTAATCTATAGAAATGTCAACACATGTTGGTTGGAATGAGTAAAGGTTGTAATGATCTTGGAGACTTTATTGCTTTCCCCTTCTTACATTGGCAATTGTCACATTAGACCACAAAGGTGCAAATTGTTGGAAACATGTCAAAGAATTTCTTTATGCCGTCACATGCACATGCGCATGCATGCAATCTATTTATGAACTACTCGTGTAACTATGTGATCTATTCATGATCAGTTTGTATAAGTGAGTGATAGATGTTATATATGTGAGCATACCCATAGAGGTGGAGTACAATGCGAGTGCAAGCGAGTACAATGTGTGAGGAGAGGATGGTTGTATGCGTATCAAGGCTATTGTAATTCTCCCTTGAATAATAAGAAGACCGATAATCATTGCCCGTGGTTTTTTCCCTCATTGGGTTTCAACATAAATCACTGTGTCAAATTGTGATTGTCGTTGTGTTGTGTTTTCTTTGTTGTTCTTGTTTTTTATGCTTTGTTTTACTTCCGTTGCCCAACAAATGGTATCAGAGCTTTAGGTGAGAAAGCCATTGTATGAGTGAGCTGCAAGGCGCGATTTCTGTGAAAGAGGGTGATGTTTTGAGTGTAAGACAACCGACATAGCAGAAAAGGTGCGACACCTCGGAGAGCACTAACCAGTTTTCATCCATGAATACTTAGAGATCATCACATGCAAGGGGAGCGATAACCAATTACACCTTGTTGGGGAAGCGATAACCTTAAAACACTAGTAGCTTTAATAAAGGTGGAGGTGAGCTTTAATAAAGGTGAGCTCCCTTTTTTTTTTTTTTTTTCTTATTATGGAGAATCGATTATGTAATAAAGGTTGGAGGTGAACTTTGAATAAAGGTGGATGTTTAAAAGGTTTTAAGGAATACACATTAAATAATTGTGTTTTGAACATTTTTTAATTAATACTTTTTTCTTGGGATTTATACCATTATTCTTCCACATTTAAAAAGGCTTAGTTTTATAAGTAGTGTTTTTTGGAGCTTTTTTGCTAATGGCGAAAGTGCAGAGTTCCAAGTTTGAGGTGAAAAAGTTAAGTGGTAAGAATAGTTTTTCCCTATGGAAGCTCAAGATGTGAGATCTGCTTGTGCAACAAGGATTGCAAAAGGCCTTGGATGGAAGGTCAAAGAAATCGACAAGCATGACAGATGAGGACTCGGAGGATCTCGATGAAAGAGCCCAAAGTACTATTTGTTTGTGTCTAGCAAATGAGGTGTTGTTTAACATCGTTGAAGAGATGACAACAACAGGTTTGTGGACCAAACTAGAGAGTCTGTATATGACAAATAACTTGTCAAACATAATCTTCTTGAAGAGGCAGTTGTACAACTTGGGGATCAAAGAAGGTACTAAAATTGTTGATCACTTGAATGTTTTCAACACTCTGCTTTGTCAATTATCTAGTATAGACGTAACATATGAAGATGAGGACAATGCGGTTACGCTACTGTGTTTGTTGCCTGAGTCTTGGGATCATCTAGTCACAACTATGTGGTTTAGCACAACAAATATCATTGATTATGACATTGTTGTGGGAGCTTTGTTGTCTGAGGAGATGAGGAATAGATCCAATAAATAAACCTCAATAGAAAAAACAATGGTGGTCAGAGGTCAATCTACAAAAAGAGGGAAAAATCAGAGGGGTACATCAAGGTCTAAGTCAAAAGGCAAGAAGAGTAAGTATAAATGTTGGTTCTGTGTAAAATCTGGGTATCTCAAGAAGGATTGCTGGAAAAGGCAAAATGCATCCAAGGAGGACTCCACAAAAGAATCAAAGGAAGCTAATGTAGCCGAAACAAGTTTAGGTTCCAGTTCAGGTATGGTTGATGAGGTATTGTCTACTTGTGATGTTTCACATCAACATTAGCATTGGTTGTTAGATTCTGGTGCGTCCAGCCACATGTGTCTTCACAGAATTTGGTTCTCAACTTACCAATCTATTGATGATGGTGTTTTTTTTATGGGAAATGATTTTTCTTATAAAATTGTTGGAGTTGGTAGTGTCCGAATTAAAATGCATGATGGTTCTGTAAGAACATTAATAGATGTAAGACATGTACCCGAACTGAGAAAGAACTTGATATCTTTGGGAGTTCTAGATTTTGTTGGTTACAAGTGTGCAACTCAAGGTGGAGTATTGAAGGTGTCCAAAGGCATCTTAGTAGTCATGAAGGAAAAGAGGATCGGGAACCTTTATCAGCTTGAAGGAAGGACAAAGGTAAATCAAGCAGCGGTAGCATCTGAAGATGCAAGTGACTCTGTTCGTTTATGGCATCAGTGTTTGGGTCATATGAGCGAGAAAGGGCTTAAGGTATTGATTGATTGTAAGTCACTTCCAAGTTTGAAGTTTATGAATTTGAATTTCTACAAGTACTGTGTTTTTGGAAAATAGTGTAGACATAAGTTTAAAGCAGGAAGGCATATAACAAAAGGTATCCTTGATTACATTCATTCAGATGTTTGGGGACCATCTTCTACAGTTTCTTTTGGAGGATTGTCATATTATGTGACATTTATAGATGATTAATCTAGAAAGGTTTGGGTCTATTTACTTAAAATAAAAGATGATGTATCTAATGCTTTCAAGCAATTCAGAGATTTGGTTCAAAAGAGCACTGGCAGGTCAATCAAGTGTTTAAGGATAGATAATGGAGGTGAGTTCACATATGTGGAATTTGTTAACTGTTGCAAGGAAGATGGGATCGAAAGACATAAGACCACGGTTTATACTCCTCAATAGAATGGTGTTGCTGAATGCATGAATAAGACTCTTCTAGAGAGAGAAAGGAGCATGCTCAGTAATGCCAAGATGCATCAAGAATTATGGGCAGAAGCAGTCTTTACAACATGCTATCTGATAAATGAGACACCATCAACTGCAATAAATGATAAGATTCCAAAAGAGGTATGGACAGGTCAGTCGTGTGATTTTTCAAATCTGAGAATATTTGGTTGTGATGCTTATGCTCTTATTTCTAAAGATCGTCATTCTAAGTTAGATCCTATATCAAAGAAATATATCTTTGTTGGTTATGGTGATGGAGATAAGGGGTATAGAGTGTGGGATCCTACTGCCCACAAACTCATAATAAGAAAAGATGTAGTATTTGATGAATCCTCAATCTTAAAATCAGAATTGGTAGATGTTGAAGTCAGACAAGAACAAGTACCGCAAGTTCAGCAAATTCAGTTGGAAACTCAACCATCTTCAGAAAGGGAGGAGCATGAAGAAGTTTCAGAAGAAGAATATGAAGATGAAGATGCAAAAAATATCTAGGAAACTAAGGATATGCCTCAACCATCTCTGAGGAGATATTCACGGGTCAGGAATCCTCCTACAAGGTATGATGATTATGTTTCATATGTGGCTTTGGTTTCTATTGATGGAGAACCTAGTTGTTTTCAGGAATCAATTAAGGTATCTGAAAATGCTCAATGGAAGAAATCTATGAACGAAGAAATGGATGCCTTAGAGAGGAATAAAACATGGGACCTGGTAGAACTTCCAAAGGACAGGAAGGTTGTCGGTTGCAAGTGGGTCTACAAACTGAAAAAAGGGTGTTGATGATAAAGTCGAAAGGTATAAAGCAAGTCTGGTAGCAAAAGGGTATTCTCAAAAGGAAGGTATTGATTTTCATGAGATCTTTTCACCAATTGTGAAGCTTGTTTCAGTTTGTATTGTGATAGCACTAGTTGCTTTACTTGATCTTGAGTTAGAGTAGCTAGATGTTAAAACAACATTTCTACATGGAGATTTAGATGAGGATATATATATGGAAAAACCACAAGGGTTTGTTCAAGATCGCAATAAGAGGTTTGTTTGCAAACTCAAGAAGTCATTGTATGGCCTGAGACGATCTCTGAGGAAATGGTACAAGAAGTTTGATTCCTTAATGGTGAGCCTAAATTTTACAAGGAGTGAATATGATCATTCTATTTACTTTAAAAAGTTGGAAAATGGCATGTTCATTATTTGGGTGTTATATGTTGACGATATGCTTGTGGAAAGAAAGAGCATGGTCAAAATCAACATGTTAAAGGCTCAGTTGGCTAGGGCATTTGATATGAAGAATCTAGGAGCAACAAAACAAATCTTAGGCATGGAGATACATAGAGATAGGAAAAATGGTAAGTTGTGGTTATCACAACAGAAGTATGTGGAGAAAATACTTATGAGATTCAGTATGAATAATGTGAAACCTGAACATATCCCTTTGGCTTCCCATTTCAAGCTTTCTTCAGGTTTATGTCTTAGTAATGACGAAGAAAATGATTATATGCCTCGTGTACCATATGTTAATGCAGTGGGAAGTTTGATGTATGTGATGGTGAGTACTAGACCAGATATTTCACATGCAATTAGTGTTGTCAATCGATACATAAAAAATACAGGAAAAGAGCATTGGGAAGCAGTGAAATGAGTGCTTCGATATCTTAGAGGCACAAGCAGTTATTCTATCAACTATGATGGTTCCAGAGATTCAATTTGCGGTTATGTAGATTCATATTTTGCAGGTGACTTGGACAAAAGGAGATCCACTTCAGGATATGTCTTTACTCTTGCAGGAGGACCTTTTAGTTGGATGCCAAAGCTTCAAAACGTAGTCTCTTTATCCACTACTGAGGAAGAGTATATGGCTGCTTCACATGCATGCAAGGAGGCAAATTGGTTATAGGGACTGTTGGGTGAGTTTTGAAGGATGCAGAACAAGGTGAAAGTATTTTGCGATAGTCAAAGTGCTATTCATTTGGATAGAAATCCATCTTATCACAATAAGACGAAGCATATTTCTTTTAAGTACCATTTTTTAAGACAGGTTGTTGATGAAGGTGGAGTGTCTTTGGAAAAGGTCCATACAAAAGTGAATTCTGGAGACATGTTTATGAAACTAGTTTTGTTAAAGAAGCTACAGTGGTGTTTGGATTCTCTTGGCTTGCAGAAAAGGTGATGAATTAATTAAGGGCATGATATATCACATAAATTGTTGTCAAGGTGGATATTGTTGGAAACATTCCAACGAATTTCCTCATGTGATCACATGAACATGCACATGTGCATACATGCAATCTATTTATGAACTACTCGTGTAACTATGTGATATATTCATGATCAGTTTGTATAACTGAGTGATAGATGTTATATATATGAGAATACCCATAGAGGTGGAGTACAATGTGAGTGCAAGTGAGTACAGTGTGTGAGGAGAGGATGGTTGTATGCCTATCAAGGCTATTGTAATTCTCCATTGAATAATAAGAAGTCTGATAATCATTTCTCGTGGTTTTTTCCCTCATTGGGTTTCCACATAAATCATCGTGTCAAATTTTGATTGTTGTTGTGTTGTGTTTGCTTTGTTATTCTCATTTTTTATGCTCTGTTTTGCTTACACTGCCCAACACAAATGTCCATTTTCAAGCCTTCCCAAAAGAATGAATGTTTAATCTATTCATATGGTTTTTGAAACATAGAATGACCTATTGTGGGAGAGAAGTGTAATTTAGATAACATTCTATACTTAAATGTTTAATCCTAGACCAAAAAAATGTGCCCTTTATAGAGGAGCTCATCATTCTTCCAAGTGTAGCATGGATGTATATGTGGGTTTCTAGCCTATGTCTAGTGGATCATGTGCATGATCTTGACATCCACTAACCATTCTTAATTTACCTCCTACAGTGAATCTAGCACTGAAAAAGATAAGGAAAATAAAGAAGATTCCCCTTTACACTTCCTATATAGAGTATTAACCACCACATTCTCCTTTCCCTTCTTGTAGATAATCTCGTAGTTGTAGCCTAACATTTTAGTGACTCACTTTTGTTTCTATGGAGAGGACAACCTTTGTTCCAAGAAATATTTCAAGCTATAAGGTATGTTTACGCTACATCAAGAACACCACATATCAAGTGCATAAAAAATAACCAATATTTCCTTTTCATAGGTGGATTTTCCCAAGTTTCTATCAAATAATTGTTAACTAGTGAAGGCCAATAAATGTCCCTCTTCCATTAACACTGCCCCAATTCCTTTGTTGAATGCATCGCATTCCAAGACAAAAGTCTTAGTGAAGTTGGGCATCACTAATATTGGGGTAGTACACATAGCATCTTTTAAAGCCTTAAAAGCTTGTTGAGCCTCCTTATTCCAACCGAAGGAATTCTTTTTGTGCAGTGTTCCTTAATTCTTAAGCTAGAAACACAACCAAGTATATATATAATATAATTGTAGAGAACCAGATGCAAGAGACAAATAAGATGAAATCTGTGAAATATACTCTTCTATTATGATAATTAGAAGAAAAAAAAAACAATGTTCACTTGCCTCTTAAGGTGAGGTGACATTTCATTGAGAAAAAATCCAAATACAACAATATACGACAAAACATTACATAGCCTCTTATCTCTTTAAATAGATTATCAATAGAAAAACCCTACCTACTTGTAGTCCCATCATTAATAGGTACCAACTAGCTAGTGGGCCTTATGAAGTGGACCATTTTACATTAAATAACTATCCACTACTATATAATGGGCCTTATTCAAAGAGGTTGGCCATATACACAATTGACTAACTCCCAAGTAGCCTAAAGTATGGAGGTTAGGATAGGACCATAACATGCCCCCCACTCCCCTCTTAAAATAAGTGTTGTCCTCAATGCTAAAGATAAGGAATTTATACAAAATCATTACCGGTTCTCATGTTTCATCTTCAGTTTGCATATCTTTCTATATTGATGCTTGTTGAATCGTGCACTTGCATAATAGGAATTCTTTGATAATACCAATACTGCTTCTGGCTTAACCCAAATGAAGCCTTCTTCATCAAGTTCTAGTAAGTTGGTTTGCACCTTTAACTTCGATCCCATGACCTTCTTCAAATAAGACACATGAAATACTGAATGACTCTTGAAGTGGGTTGGAAGAGCCAACTTGTAGGTCACTTGTCCAATGTGTTGGATGAACTTATAAACTTTCCATAAAACTTTGGTGCTAATTATGCGTTGTTTTTTCTTTGAGTGATGTTTGTTTGTAGAGTTGAAGGTGAAGAAACACTTGATCCCTTTCTGCAAGATAATGTTCAAAGCAATGTTGGTCTACTTATTGTTTTATTCTATTTTGATTGCCAAATTTTCCTTAGTGTGCAGATAATGGCTTCTCTCATGTGAACTACTTTATCCACTACCTAAACCTTGGAGGTGCCTAGTAAATGGGAAGTCACTCACAAGAGTTTTGGGCCATAGACACCTTCATATGGTTTCATTTTGGTAGATCAATGGTAAGTTGTATTGTACCACCATTCTACAAGGGGAAGTCACTGTGTCCATTATTATGGTTTTTTAAAAGAAAAGCATTACAAATAGGTTTCTAAGAACTTGTTTGACCACTTTGGTTTGACTACTAAGAAACTAAGAATTCACTCTTAAGCCCTAATGCTCACTCCCATACTTGTAGTTTACAATTTGCAGATAATCATCAACACAACACTCACTACAAGCATTAGTATTGATAATATAAAAAATACAAATCAATAGTTTAACTATGGAGCATCTTTTCACCCAGCCATAGGCACTAGATCAAGTAGGTTCCACCTCCATGCTAGGCAATGAATCAACAAGGAGAAATTTACTCTCTAAGTATATGGCTATTGTTATTGCTCAGTTTGTAGTCTAGGTCAAATAGCTGAAAGGTAAGGATCAAACTGGCGTAACAGGAGCTTCCCCACCCACTGTCACCTCGATGGGGGTCTCTTTCTATTTAGGGTGGCTAAACCCAAGGGAGACGTCCCTGGAAATATGGGGTTTTGAAAGGCAAAGGATTAAAGGATCAAGGTAAGTTTTCCCTTTCACAGATTACCACCAAAAAGATAGTCAAAATGAAGATAAACCACAGAGTAGGCACCTGTTTGCGAGACAAGGCAACAATAAAACTAATGCAGGCAAATAGTGGTTAGCACTTCATAGATTTATGACTATCAACATTTAATATACGTGAGCATAAATAGCAGTAATTATTGATGAAGTCAATGATTGCAAAAAATGACTATGGCTTTATAATATTACTTCTCAATAAACACTGGAAATGATATAGTATTCAATGTATATAATCAATCTTTGAGTTAGCATAAAATATCATCAAATGCTCATGTATAACAAGAGTGTTGCATCAAGCTTACTAGAGGTGACGTCAGCCTTGTTTAGGGTTAGTTCTATAGACAGAGAGCTCAACGTTTTGCAAATAGGCCAATGAAAATTATCAACACATCAATGTCTATTGCTAGATGACCAAGCCACAACGTTTTCTATCAACCAAGAGTTCAAACTAGGCATGACGTCATCATTGATCTAGGGTTAGTTAGACGTTAGGGTTAGTTAGGGTTTCAAATTTAAGAATTTTGAAAAGCTTGTTTTGGTACAATAAGCTCAACATTGGAGAGTTAGACTAGTGCCTTAGGGTATCATGGAGTCAAGAAGCAAGGGATAGGTCTCGAGAGAATCTAAATCTAAGGACAAGAGAGTTAGGCTCTATGGTGCTGCAATGGCAGGGCCATAGAGTCAAAACCCTAAGGGGAGGAGGCTCATTTCGGTGTTGCTTAAGCAAGGCCTCATGCTCCTCCCTCTTTCCTTAAAAATCCTTGGTGAAACAGCTAGCTTCAAAACATAAATCTAGGGGTGAAAAGTGTTGCAAGAGCAAGGCCCTTCAAACCCTAAAAGTCAAAACCCTAGGTGTAAAATAAATTAGGCCTAGGACGTCTTCTTTCTTCAACTTATGTTCAAAAGCTAACTCAGAAAAAGGGGAATTAGTGTAGCAACAGCTAGGCTATATCCTCCTTAATCAATGGCTAAAACAAGTTTTCTACCATGGGGACATATAGCAAGGACCTACTTGTGTGCTTGCTACCTAGGGTGTCAATGATTAAGCAAAATAATAACAATGTAACAATAAATGCAAGAGATTTAACCTACAACCATTCATTTAAGAAGTTTTGCATGAGAAACACACTTACAAATCAATGAAGAGCTTATCAAACCCTAGTTGTAAACCTTCCAATGATAGAAAACACCACAAAAATGCCAAGAATGATCCTCCACAAGAGTAGAGCCTCACTTCCAAGAGAAAAATACCAAGACAAAAGACTAAAAATGATTCTCTCACAAGAGAGTGAGTTGTGTTATGTAAAAATGAGAGGCAACGTCCTCCATTTATATCATCCTAATGACCTTTAATTACAAAATAGGTCACTTAAAACAACCGACAAGGTTGACTAACAATATTACATTGTTTGTCACATTAAATGCTAAAAATGTCACAATATGAGCTCAAAAGGGAGATGTCAGGCCCCTCTGAGGGAGACGTTGGCCCTTTTTGGGCAAGATCAACATCCAAGAAGCAGAACGTTGGCCCTTCTAGGGCTTCTCCAAGCTGCCACATGTGCCAAATGACCCCAGCACACTGCCACACGCTCCAGAAAAACGTCCAGCTGCCTCAGGTGATGTCATGTCCATCAAAAGAAATCGTCCCATCTGCAGTGGGTGATCCCCCCTAGGTCGGGCTCTGCTATGGTGTCCTGGTGGAACGTCCTTCTATCTTCTTCGTGAAAATGCTCATCACAACGTTGTCCTGCCTCTGCCATCCCAACAACCATCTGATGGGCTCTTCATCCCCATGGAGGTCCGAACTAATCATATCCCCATGTGTATAGGTCCACTGGTACTTGTCCGTCGGGTATGGTCCTGCACATCAAAGACTACGCCCTCCATGGGCTCATCAGTCCTAGGGATCATAGCAATGTCAGTCATATTTCATCATTAAATTTATCAAATACATGCATGAAATCCCTATCATATCATCTAAGAGCTCAAAGACATTACACAGATCTACTATACAAAGCTGAAGAAGACCAACGGAATAACCTATTGGGCTAATACCCACAAGAAAAGGAAAGTTTCATCAGAAGATTATTCAAGCCATGTTTTATGAGGTGGTATGGTCTAGGGATGTCCAGTCACAGTAAGACCAAGGGCAGGTGTTGTCTGTGGGTGCCTTTGTAGGAGGCAAGCTGTACCCGTCATGGATGCATTTTTTCCAAGCCCTTTATTGCCTTTATTTTTCATTTATTGCTTTTCTTTCCTTTTTACTTCAAGGTCTGACCAAAGGACATTGCCTTGGCATGGTGACCAGAGCTGACAGTGTTACCCACTGGTATCTTCACAGAAATGATAATGGGTCGGCTCGTGATGAGACCTCCCATCCTCTTGGTTAGGTCTTGTTTTATTATTTTCGTAGGATCCTTTTAGTTTTCTTTTATCGAGAGGCTTTTTATTGCCTTCTCGGGGATCCTTGGGCGAAGCATCTCTAGGTTTTATTTCCTATGGATTTTATCTTTTACTAGCTGCTTTTACCCCCTGGGCCTTTAGCCCCTTCTTCCCACAAGACAAAGTGTAACCCTCAAAAGGTCATCCTAATGGTCGGACTAGGGGAATGGGATGGATGTGCAGGAGATAAGATGTAAAATGATAGAATGGTGGGAGCGGAACGATGGCTTTGCAAATCCCCTTTGGTGGCTAACCAAAACCCATGAATACAAGCTTGCTAAATCACCCCATCAATCACCCCAACAATGGTCAAGTGGATTAGTGTAAGATCCAAGCAGTTATCAGAAATGACAGGAACCTAATGCATATATAAGAAGGTTATAACGATCAAACATGACACATACCATGATACCTTGGGCCAATTACCTCATGGAGCAAGAGTCCTCTCCGATGCAAGTCCAAGCCGATGGTGATGGAAGCTGTTGCTGCTGACAGGACAAATCTGGCGAAGAAGAAGAAAGATGGACCCTCCAGGGCCATGCTCAGGTCAATCCTGCTCTCGGTATTTCATGTCTAGGACATGCAGGCCTCGAGACATGATCTCCTAGTTATCCCTAGATATCGGGGATAACAGCTACCTCACTCAAACCACACAATTACTAAAGACACATAATTCTACCTCATATCCCACAGTTATAACCAAGGATAACTTTTAGGAATGGAAATTTATCTCAGAATGTAGAAACCTTGGTGAATATTACTAGTCTTTAATACGAAAATAGTAAAATGTTTGGCGATATTTTTGTAAAAATATTCAAATTTTTAAGGATTTAATATATTTTCTATAAAATTTGGGTTATTTTTCAGATAAAATAATTTTATTCTATAGAATCTGGGTGAATCACTTTTATAAAAAATGGAAATTGGCGAATCTTTTTTTTGGAGAAAACATGGAAAATTAGCCCATGGGCAATATATAGCCCGTAAAAATTTATGTGTTTATAACAACATTTACAAATAGGAAACTTAGTTTTCAAACCATTAATTCTATACAAAGTCAATATTCCTCTCTTTTCCCTCAGTCTTGCACAACACAAGGAATCATATCTCTTTCTTTACTAAGTAATATCTCAGGTTATCCCACTTCCCTCTAGTGTTGTAATAGAAGATGGCTATGAAAATATCCAATGCTAGAAACCAAGAAACCTCAGTTGTAGAAATTACAAACACTTACAACCATGTGTTTCCTCATACATGCATAAAAAACAAGATTACGGAAACAACATACCTCTAGGCACAATGCAATCTTAGCACTAATAGATAGCATACTAGTGTCATCTCAGCATGCATGAATGAACTCACAACCTAATAGCATGGTAGCATTCTCCTCTATAGTTTATCATACCAACATCCCAACCTACCAACACCTATCTCGGTGTATACATGTGGTTTGTCATCATACCTAGATGGAAACCTCCTCTCTAGCATTTTTCCCCTCAATGAGAGAACCAATGAATTGTTTTTTCAAAATATGGAATGAATCCCTTTCCAAGGTCTGCATGAATATATGGCATTCATAAAGAACATGTGCCCCCTTCATAAATCTTGGTAAAATAAACATAAGGCAAATAATATAAATGGATGTGAAGGATATGGGAGGTAGACACCTTACTAAAATATTATTTTATTAACTACCCCTATTTTCCCTCTTGTTGTTTCATATCCCCCATGGTGCTCCTAGGGACATATAACCCCAAGTGAACCTTTTACATTATTATTATTATTATTATTATTTTATATAAATTCCAAAGGGGTCAAATGTAAACCACTTACCCACTTACCATATGCCTACTCTTTATGTTCATGCTCGTAGGGGAAATCAGATTCATCCCCTCCCATGGAATAACACTATCCTTGGTGTTCTTCTTTCCAATAATACAACCATGTCTTCATTCTTCAATTGCTGCTATAAAAAACATCATGAAAAATATACTCGTTATGGCTATTTTTGTGCAACAATGATTTACTTCATAGAAATTTTCAACTCCACAAAGTAAACATGTTTATTTATAATACAAAAATAAGTATGCAATTTTAATTCAATACTTATTTCATAGGGGATTCACTCAATGAAAATGTGACATAGCATATTCGTTCATGGGATGATAGAGAATACCCCTAATTTCACTAAATATTGAAAAAAAACCCTAAAATCCTTTTATTGACCCCCCTCCCAATACATATGTACAATTTTAAAACCCGTTATTTTTACCAGATATCTTATGTATCCTTCTTTTTCATGGCATTTTTAATACCCCTTTTTATTTCTATCCTTAGTATGGAAACATGGCATAACTCTTATACGCTCTCAAATCACAAACCACAAAGGTAATTCAAAAATAAGAAAACAAGGGGTGTGCCATCTAAGTTGATGTTAAATCTTAGGTTGGAGTGATATATATTCATGAGTCACCCAACTCATTCAAATCCATGTGTTTTCTGAGCTGGGAGGTGGTAACTTCCATGCAACATTAATCAAGTAGTCATTCTAAATACTCTACACATCTCTCTCAAGCACCACTCAAGCGTAGATCATTGCATCTTGCAGATCACCTTTCCTTATTCACATGTCTCATATCCTAAATCCTTCGTTACATCACAGATACTAATTCTTCATTTGGTTCTATCCTAGTTCATAATTTTGGGGAAAAACAGTTTGGTTATAATTCTGACTACTTTTCCCAGATATGTGGAATAGATTACTACAAGTGAGGGGGTTCATACAACTTAAGTTGGTTGACATTCACTGCATTACGAATGACAATTTGGGGAGGTAAATCCAACTTTTAAGGTGTTCAAACCCATTTTATGAGTGATGGTGTGTAAGGACCATACAGACCATACTAAATAGGCTTGATCTTGTGATGCTATTGATCTTTGATGCACTAGTTATCCAAGTGGAGCCAAACTCTCTCACCAACATGAATTTGTGGTTCAACTCAATGTTGGTCATGCAATACGTTGTACTTGGCCTATGATTGTTGAAGGATGGACTCTTCTATGAACCTTGGCCAAGTTTTGCAAAAAAGAAGAAACTTTGTCTTGCTCCTTCTGTTGGTAGGATATGAATGAAGTGGGGATAGCAACTATAATCTCATAAGGAGCTAAAGGTTATAAGCCAAAATAGACCTCAAATGGGGTGTGTCCTACAGATACATGAGTGGCTATGTTGAAGTGGTGCTGCAATATATGCAATCATTGATCCTATAGATTGTTCCATTGATAATAGATGTAGAGATCGCGAACCAAGGTTCTATTCAATACTTGATTTTGGCCATACATTGCATACAATTTGTGCACAAAAAGAAGTAATGAACTAAAAGTAACAAATTAAAACTTCAATAAATGTGCATTGTGAGTAGCTCTATCAACAAACAATTAATCACTTCAATTGATATCCAATTATAGATAACAACCATATGTATTTCAGACAAAATAAACCTTCAAAATTTAAGCCCATATTTAACTTTTTTGACTTTTTTGTGTTACACTACTGAGGATGTGACCCTCTAAATACATCACGTGCATAATGAAAACAAAATCAACATCATGGGGATACCCTAAAAGCTAGAAGCCTAGGATGAGTTTCCAATGCATCTGTCACACATGTGTGCTATTTTCCCTAGTATGCTTTAAACAAATCATAGTTCCTAGTTAAAACAAACATGAAATTCGAAGATCTACAAGAAGTTTCCATGCATGCACTACTTTTCTCGGTGTTTTTCTAAAAAATTATTTGCGACTCAATCTTGGCCAACAATCTTTGAGAAACACCTGACAGACATCGAAAAAATATGATGAAAACTGAATTATACCCAAAATATTATAATTTTAAGAAATTAAAATCTCAAACGCTTGTAAACACATCAAGCAAGTAATTATAGCCAAGGACGATGTGAGGGAACAAAATATCTTTCTGAAGAATTGGATATGCAATCAACAAACACCAGTCTGCATTTGAAATAAATGGCACTCAATATGAAAAATTAGTTCACTAATATGCTTCTCTAGCCAAGCCCACAACAAGGTGGCACACTTAAGACATTTATTTTCTATGGTTTTCTACACAATAGGCCAAGGGTTGTTGTGCATGTGAACTGTGCATGCCAAATCGACATGCACAATATCCTTGTTTGAGATTAGATGTAGACAATTCTACATATTTTTTTGGTCGATAATAATTAACATATTTATCATACTATTAATTACATCGAAAGGTGTACACCTATTGACCATGGGCACATTTAATAGGTTTTTAGTGCCTAATCAGTTTTGTATGGACAATATTAAATATTGATGGAATATTCTTAGTAGTCCCAATAAATCAATGGTTGTGATTTCAACCACTAACTTCCTCACTATTATAAAGACATCAGTTTACATGTTTATTTTTTTACTTTTACTTGATCATATTTAAAATTTACTATGGTGGCTAGATGATTGCCACGTATGAGTGATTAGGGTTTCATTTTCTAGGCCAACCTAAACCTTTGGCCTTCACCAGCCACGTTCTGGACACACTGCCTCCTTCCAGCAAACTCCTTCTGACTCCTTCTGTCCACCTCTGGGTCGTTTCTCTTTCTCGATGGTTTAGATTTTGCAAGCTGTCTTTTTGCAAGCCGTCCTTTCGGCGTTTACCAGTCACGAATTTGTGGTTGTGCTAGTATTAATTATAATCATCATTATAGTTATGAAGGTGATGCAGATCCGTTTTATGTCAAAATTTCAACTTCCATGAACAGTTAATAAATTTAATATTGACATAGGTTGGTGTATTTGACTATTTAGAGAAATATGCATCATAAATATCCCTTGAATATAACAAAGTGTCATTCTTCAAAACAATGACCTCTAAAAAACCAAAAATATTTACATGATTGTGTTCGAAGTACCAAACCAAAGTTTCCATAAAATGAGTATAAGCACAAGCTCTCTAGGATTGGAGTTGAATTCCCATAATGTTGTAAAGAAACAATCTCCAAAATATGACATAGAAGATGACAAAGAATGCATAGACATTGAAAGTGATGCAACAAAGATCAACGAGAATGCCTCAAACAAGAAAAAAAAAAGAATTGTCATGCAATTTTTGAGAAAAGGGGTCAAAAGACTCAACTAATTCTCCAAACATACACCCAGATAATATTTCCATCGTAAAACATATTCTACCTATTGACATGCAAAAAACAACAACACAAAAAATTATCATTAATAATTGTCAATAAGAAACTAATATGACAATAATTTTTTTTTTGTAAGTAAGAAAGTTATATTAAGTGTGGTGCCTGCTATGGCTGAACATAGGTTCCAAAAATAAAAAATGAAACTAGCTGTAGTTACTGGACTGCCCCAACAGAGGGGAAACCAGTCCAGCCAGCTTCCAAGTCATCAGTCTTAGATCGTTGCTGAGTTTTAAAACAAGCAAAGTTCAAAATAAAAGCCACCTAGCCTAGGACAACAACAGATAGCTAGACACCTGGCGAAAAGCCCAGCCATGCGGCGCTGAGGTCCTCTGCCCATGGTTCTGTCGCAGCATTGTTCGACTGATCTTCCCCGCGTTGCTCCCTGCGCTCCTCTCGTTCCGGGTGCTCAAGTGGACCGCTGGGCTCCTCTTCCTTCTGCCGCGCTGCTGCTTGTCGCAGCATGTCATCTAATTCTATGTCAATTCCCCCCCCCGGTGTGATGCCAGTAGGGTCCGAGGAGAGCTCCATTTGCATGGTCGAGAGGATCTGTAGAAAGGTGGCCACATTGTCTTCGGTGGCTTGCAATTGAAACTTGAGGTCCGCCACCTCTCTTCTGAGCTCGAAGACTAGGTCGTATAGGATGCCAAGTCTTTCTCTGAAATGTTCGTTGTCGGGGTGGGTCGCCTGGTGGAAACGCAGTTGTTTGACTGTTCTGAAAGCCCGTGGGTCACTTCGCCAGGTACTCGAGGAAGCAGGGAAGGACATGGACGCAAAGAATTGCATCCGGGGGTCTAGAGGAGTCGTAGGCGTTCCGCGCGGGATGGTGGCCATGGCGCGCGGGAGCGGAGACTGCTTAGGAGGTGTGGTGGCCGAAGGTCTACGACGTTTAGTTTGCGCAGGAAGCGGGGTGGCGCCAGGGGACAGAATTGGGGGATGGGTAGAAGAGCCTGTAATCGGGGAGGTCGAAGGCGAGAGAGTTGGTATGTGGGGCTTCCAAGGGGAGCCCCGCTTGGGTTTCCCTCTTATGCGTTCTCTCATGGGTGCAGGTGGACGGTGTTTTGTGCGTGGAGCAAGGAGCCAGAATTGTTGGCAGCCTGTGGACCAAATTGCAGAGCAAGCTGGGTTATGCTTGCGTCGTGGAGGGAGGAGCCCTTCCAAACGCAAGCAGGGTGGAATAACGAATGCAACAAGCCAATCCATGTTACAGATAGCGGGGATGCAAAGGGTGGCGTTAATGCCCCTGACTTCGCCCATCAAATCCATTTTATGCGCCTTAACTCCCCAGGACAGCATTGCCCTGCTGCACGGGGCGGTCACGTGCCTGCGTGTGGCTCTGCAACGCGTCCGGTCCCATTCTGTGCCACGGGGAATCCACTAGCACCCCATCCGGGGAATATGACAATAATTTTATTAGAAAGAGAAATGAACATTTCGACTACACAATGTGTGAAACAAGTCAATATGAATTCCTAAAACAAGTGTTCAAATCTAAGTCTAGTATTCAAACGTGTAAAAATAGACTTGGTTATGATCAATCCAAATTATCTTCATATTTCTCAAGAAAGTATTCATAATAACTTGAAAATACTCTCACAAGAAACCTAATTTATCTATTCCACAATTAATTTAATTAGATCAAAATACATGTCCACTCTCACGATAATTCGATATTGGAAAAAAATCGCACTTCACATATGAAGATTTTTCAAAAGGGAATACATAAAATACATATTCATACATAATAATATTCCTCCCTTGTAGACTATAGATATATAATACCAATACGAATGCTTTATTCTCCATGAATTCACCATGGAAGACAAAAATATCACACGCGGAGGAGATGCTACCATGTTTTACTATCTTCATGAAAAAGAATAAGATAAAAATAGTGGCACAAAAGAGAATACAAGACTTGAAATGTAACACATACTCACAAAGAGTATCTTGTCTATTAGCAATTCTAACCAAAGTACAAAGGTGAAAAACACAATAGACTAATTTAGAATATGGAACAGATAATTAAAATATGCATAAAATAGTGAGAGCATATAATAAAATTAGCACGTGAACATGTACTAAAGCTAACATTAAAAATTAAAGAATTAACAAAAGAATGAACTAAAAACTAAATAAAGAAGCTCCAAGTAAATATTACCTTTAACATGAAGTAGTTGATTGGGAGATATTTCATATGAGACCCCAAATTCTCGAGTGTCGCATCCTAACTAAGATTTTCCTCAAATGTATGTGGAATCTTTTGCCCTTGTAATCTCACTATTAGAGTCATTTGGAGAAATGATATGGTGCTTCGACTTTGCATATTTTTTCTAATAGGTAGTACATTTCCTTTTAGCCTTTTTTATCAATGCCTTTATAGGGGTAGTCTCAAAAAATCAAATAAGATAATAGATAGACATGTAGTTAATTTGAAAACACTATAGGCATTTGAAGGGAATTTTTTCTTCTATTTCCATATCACATCATTAGCATATGATAGGATTTCCTTTATAAGTCATGGACAAGATCCATATCAACTTTTATTCTTCATAAGACAATTTGGCATGCACAACAGGCCAATTAGTTCATGCCAACGAAAAGTGATATTTTGTTATATAGTTCTTACGTAGTTTTCATCTTTCAATTGCACCATTCTTAAACTTCATTTTACCTCTAGTTTGTGTGGTTAGCTATTCACTATGTTACCTCGACCAATAAACAGTAAAACTATTATCATATTATTATCAAAATTTAACAAAAGAAAACGACCATTCAAACACGCACCATAAAATAAATTATACCATGCATAAAAGTAAATGTTGTAATAATGAAAGTAAATAAGAAGATAAGATATTTCTAACTACCAGTTACTTGTCCCACGTGATACAAATTTAGACCCAAGTACAAGTATGTACCATAACTCATTGATTGACCAATTAAGTATGTGGAATGCACCAACTAGTTGTCACGTTGAACTAGCCAACCCAACAAGCTTCTCAAGGTGAGATTGACATAAGTTTACAAGTTGGCCACCTAATAGTCCAATCTATGTATAAAGGTATCATTCCCCTTTCCAAAGGTAGGTGCCATTTTTTATAAATGACACAATTCTATATTTTTTGTTTCAATTGGCATCTCTAAGATTGTAATCATCACCATTTTTAGTTGTGTACATGTTCTATGCCATGCACATTAAAAGTCTAGAAAAATTGTTTAGATGGGTGGAAGTTTTCCTCAACAATGGTAAAAAAAAATTGATCCAAATGGATCCAAAAGGATAAAAATTCAAAGTTCTTGGATTCGGACGAAACCCATGCCATCGCATAGTGCTCATCGTGATGATTCCTACAGTATATTCGTTTTCAAAAATGGACTTCGTATGGAGAAGTTATCACAGTCTGAAGTTTTTCACAAACCTGGAAAAAGTCAAAGGTCAAAGTCAACTGGTAAAAGTCCGTACAACTAACATGGCATATGACATCAACAGTATGTCATGCTGACATCACCAGGACACGTGGCAACACCAGGACATGCCACATGGTAGCCATATTTGGCATTTTCAGGGGTGATTTGGACCACTAAAAATATGACATGTGGCATTGTACGAAAGTGACACATGGCGGTATGGACATGACATGGGCTAGTGATAGAAAGACACATGGAAGTATGAAAGGATGCATGGTAGTGGCATGGTGACATGTGGCTTCCTTCGAGCATGACACGTGGCAGGTAGGCTAACTGTGCAGCTGAGTTGGTGGTTGATTGGGTTGGTGACTAGACGTGTATGCACTATATGGTGGCAAATCATAGGGTGACACATGGCCCCATCACAGTACACCACGTGGCACCCCAGATCGATCCAATAAGGCATGGGTCAAAATTTTTGGACCCCAACGATTGTGAACCATAGACCTCTTACACGACAACAACTCCACGTTAACTGGCAGACCAACCGAGCTATTAACTTGCTTGTTAAATCATGGGGAAGTAAAAATATTTATTGTCGACTAAGGTCGGATATGGTGCCTAAATGACCGCTAGGAGAGTCAACCATGCAACCTCCTCTAGACTAACACTCCAACAAACTTGTGCTAACCAACTTGGCGGAGGGGCGTGGCTTGTTAAGCCCGCATCCACAATCCCTTTTGTTGTAATATGGAAACAATTTTGGGGATAAGCCCTAGTTGGCGGAGGCTAGCCCACCGACCAGAGCGAGATGTTATGCAACCAGGGGCGAAGTCCAAGGGCCAAGACCAATGCCTGTCACACCTAGCGCTGGTCATATGGCGTGCCACGGGACCAGGGGCTTAGAGAAAAGGGGCGTGACCCAATAATTTTCCAGGAGTGGGTTTTTAAACTTTGGAAAAGGATTTTTTTGGTTTTTTAAGCCTGATTTTGTTGGATTTTGGCACTAAAAGAGGGGATCTGAGACCGGGAAGAGACCCAAATCATGGGGGGAAGTTGGATTTTACCCCCAACTCCAAATCTACTTAACCAATCCTATTTTCCATGGAAAACAAGTTCAGAATAGGAGAATGATGAAAAAATTGTGAAGTCCAAGCCATTTTTTATTCAGGGAAGCCATAAGAGTAGCAAATCTTTGGAGGCCATTTCTGGGAGTTCTACTCCACCTTTTTCAGTGCCATCTATTGCATTGAGTTCTTGAGATAGAGAAGAACACAGTTGTGACATTCAAAGAACAAATCGATGTAATTATGATGTAATTTTGAAGCATTGAATATTAATCAGAAAGCCTCCCCCACTAAGACAAAGGCCCGAAGATGTAGGAAACTTTTCTGAACTCCGTTAACAATTTTTGGCATTATGGTTTATTGTTCTTAATACTCATTTTTTTTTCTGCATTGTTTATGATGGATGCAACATTATTTCATTAAATCTTCTTATTCTCTTCAATATCTAAATGGTAAATCAACTCATGCAAAATACTTAACGAAGTCATTTAAAAGATCATTTTGGATCAAGTGGTATCGGAGTAGGTTGACAGTTGGTTGTTTTTTAGTATGCATGATTACCAGGGGAAAAAAAATTGTGGTTAAGGGGAGCTTGTAGAAGGAGATCCAGAGATTGGATGAAGAAGATGACATCTCAAAGTGAGAAGATGGCATCAAAAGAAGGACTTTCACAAAATGAAAAAGAGTTTCAAAAAACTTTCTTTTCCATGTCAAAGATGGTAAAATTATTGTATGATGATTACTTGGAATGAAAGAGACCGGTTCAAGGGGAATCTTCAAACCAAGAAAAAAGTGAAGAGGGAGAGGGGCCTCCAAAACCTCCTCCTTCACTTCCTTCATCTCCATCTTCTTCTTGTTCTTCAAGTACAAGTTCAAATCCTACTTCTACAAGAAAACATTCTCATAAACATAATCCTGACATGGCATTACTTAAACTTGATGTGAAATTTGAGTTTCCCATGTATAATGGAGAAGTCAATATTGAGAAGCCTAATAACTAGGTCAGACAAATGGAGGTATATTGCAGTGTGCAACAAATCAATGATGAGGCAACCAAGATCAAATTGGCATCGCTTCATCTTGTAGGCACAACACTCATCTGGTGGCAAAGTAAGTTGCAACATGGTATTCAAAAAGTTGGTAATGTATTTCCATTATGGCAAGATTTTATTTTTACACTTAGAAAGTAGTTATGTCCTTTAAGGTATAAGGAGAAGGCTTTAATTGAATAGAAAAGTCCTAAATTAAGAAAATAACAATCAGTGCAAGAATACACAGATGAATTTCGTAAGATGGATTTGATGTCAAATATTCCATTACATACACAAGAAACTCTTACGAAGTATATAGGAGGTTTGTCTGCACATATTCGTAGTACTGTGTTTATGTTTGGACCTACTAATCTTGATGAGGTTTCTATTCAAGTGACGTATATTGAAGCAGGGAAAATTGGAGTTGGTGTATCAGGGGAATCATCTTCAAAGAAAAGGAAAAGGGAATGGGAAGAAATAAAAATCAATGGCAGTGAAGAAAGAGAAGCTCTCTTGTAAGCATTGCAAGAAAGAAGGGAACGATGATGAACATTGCTAGCAATTGCACCCAGAGAAGAAACCAAAGTGGTTCAAAGAGAGGAAAGGGAGGCAAAAAGTTGCAGCAGTATCACAACTAATAGACTTGGGATCAGATTCAGTTGATGAGACTAAATCAAAACAATTGTTTTGTCAGGTAAAATTGGTGATGGTTATGATTCAAGAAGTAAATTGTTTCATATAAGGGCCATTATGAAACATACCAAGATCGACACATTGATAGATAACATATCTCAATCTAACTTAATTTCAGAAGAAGTGGTTAAGAAATTGGGATTCAAAACGAAGTTACATCGCAAACCCTATTCACTAAATTGGATAAGAAAAAATCACAAATTGCCCATAACAAAGCAATGTGTCATAAAGTTTTCAATTACATCTAAGTTTGTGGATGGAGTAATATGTGATGTGGTACCGCTAGAAGCATGTGGAATGGTATTGGGTAGCCCATTTTTATATGACCGCAAAGCAATCTTCTATAAGGAACAAAATCAATATCACGTATTTAAGAAGGGAACTAAATATGGTGTACATGCTCATCATATAAAAGCAAATCAAACTCTACTAAGGATGGAACAATTAAGAAAGGTAGCATATGCAAGCAACATACTTATAATTGTGCCAAGTAAAGTAGTTGATCTTAAGCATGAACATGCGATGGTTGTAGGATGTGAGTTCAATCATAATTTACTTCAAGATAAGTCAATGCCGTGCAAGCCAATCAAACATATTGGTTTATTTTCAGTCATATTTCTGATATTATCGTTGCTAATGTTTTCTACATGGATGGTAGTGGATTCAATAAGATGTGAACGAGTTCAGATGGCTAACAATATGATTTCATTTGTCATAGTTATTATGCAATTGATTATGATGCGACAAGTGCACATGACAGAGTTTAAAGACAAAGGACAAGTGGAGAGGCCTATCCTGCACTCGATGTTGGGAGGTGTGATCTAAATGGATCCAAAAAGGAAAAAAAATTGAAGTTCTCGGATTCAAAAGAAACTAGAACCATCGCGTAGTGCTCGTCGTGTGGATTCTGACAGTATATTCTTTTTCAAAAATGGACTTTGTATGGCGAAGTTATCGCAATATAAAGTTTTTTCCCAAACATGCAAAAAGTCAAAGGTCAAATTCAATTGGTCAAAGGCCATATAGCTGACGTGAAAGGTGACATCAACAATACTTCATGTTGACATCAACAGGATATGTGGCAGCACTAGGATGTGCCATTTGGAAACCATATTTGGCATTTTCAGAGGTGATTTGGACCACTAAAAATCTAACACGTGGCACTGTACGGAAGTGACATGTGGCAGTACAAACGTGACGTGGGCTAGTGACAACAAGACATGTGGCAGTACAGAAGGATGTGTAGAAGTGACGTGGCGACAAGTGGCTTCCTCAGGGCATGACATGTGGCAGGTAGGCTGATTGTGCAACTGAGTTGGAGGTTGACTGGGTCAGTGACTGGACGTGACTGGACTGTATGGTGGAAAATCACAGGCTGACACGTTTCCCAATAACAGGGCGCCACATGGTACCTCGGATCAGGCCAATAAGGCTTGGGTAAAAAATTTTGGACTCTGACGGTTTTCGAACCATAGACCTCTTACACGGCAACAACTCCACATTAACTGGTAGACCCACCAGGATATTGACTTGCTTGTTAAATCATGGGGCAATAAAAATATTTATTTTTTATTAAGGTCAGATATGGTGACTAAATGACTGCTAGGAGAATCGACCATGCAACCTCCTTTATCCTAACACTCCAAAAAACGTGCGCTAACCAACATGGTGTAGGGGCGTGGTTTGTTAATCCTGCCTCCGCAATCCCTTTTGTTGTGATATGGAAGAAGTTTTGGGCATAAGCCTCGCTCGACGGGGGCTAGCCCACCGACCAGAGCAGGATGTTATGCGACCAGGGGTGAAGTCCAAGGGCCAATACTAACGCCTGTCACACCTACCGCTGGCCACATGGCATGTCATGCGACCAGGGGTCTGGAGAAAAGGGGAGCGACCCAATAATTTTCCATGAGTGGGTTTTTAAAGTTTGGAAATGGATTTTTTTGGTTTTTTAAACCTGAATTTTTTTATTTTAGCCCTAAAAGAGGGAATCTAAGCCCAGGAAGAGGCCCAGATCATGGGGGGAAGTTGGATTTCGACCCCCAACTCCAAATATACTTAACTAAGCCTATTTTCCATGGAAAACAAGCTCAAAATAGGATAATTATGAATAAATTGTGAAGTCCAAGCCATTTTTTAAGTAGGGAAGCCAGAAGAGTAGCGGAGCTTTGGAGGCCATTTATGGGAGTTCTACTCCACCTTTTTCAGTGTCATCTATTGTGTTGAGTTCTTGAGACAGAGAAGAACATTGTTGTGTCAGTCAGAGAACAAATTGATGTAATTCTGATGTAATTTTTAAGCATTGAATATTAATAAGAAAGCCTCCCCCACTTAGATAAAGGCCCGGAGATGTAGGCAACTTTGCCAAACTCCATTAACAAGTTTTGGCATTATGATTTGATGTTATTAATACTCATTTTCTATTATGCATTATTTATGATGGTTGCAAAATTATTTCATTAAATCTTCTTCTTCTCTTCAATTTCTAAATGGTAAATCAATTCATGCAAAATACTTAACCAAGTCATTTAAAAGATCATTTCAGATAAAAAATAGTCATAAGGAAAATAACCATTCACCAACTAACCTGCATCAATTTCAAGTAGAAATATGCCTTTGACTATCCCCACATAAACCTTATTACATATCAAATAACTCAAGGCTTCATTGTCTAACACATACAAGGTTAGATCTAATACAAACCATTGCCTAATATAATATAAAAGAGAAACTTCCTCAAATTTAAATCTATTAATAGAGAGGCAAGTAGAGTTCCTACAAATAGGATCTCCATAACACTAATGAAGGGAAATCCAGATCCAAATGTTTTGAACATTCTAATGATGAATTTCCACTAACCTCTATCATATTACTTCTCAAAATCAATCTTAATGATGAGACAACCTAGGCTTGAAGCCTAATCCCACTCCCGCACAATTATATTACATTATCCAAAATATAAATTTTCCATGAAAGAAGCTTGTTTATTATTGCCTAATAATCGTATGAAGAATGTGCTTGAGATGAAGGACCAATGATTTGGCCAAAATATTGTAGATTATATTGAGAAGTGTGATTGGCTTCTTGCTTGTAATTAGATTAGTCCTCCCCTCCCTCTCCAAGAATAAACTTGATGAAGTCCTGGTCAATTTCCACACATGGTAAATTAGCCTTGTAAAACTCACATGGGAAGTCATATAACTTGGGTGCACAAGGTAGATGCTAACTCAACCAACGAAAGTTGGCATGCACACCAACCCTTGTCCTGCTCTGCATGCCAAATTGGCATGCACAACAGCCCTAGGCCTGCTTTGCATGCCAAATTGGCATACACAATAGTCGTAGGCCTGTTGTGCATGCCAATTTGGCATGCACAGTAGGCGAAGTGCTACTGTTGTGAATGCCAAATTGGCATGCACAAAAATCCTAGGGATATTTTGCATGCCAATTTGGCATGCACATCAATCCAAGGGTTTTTGTGCATGCCAATTTGGCATGCACAACAGGCCAATTTGGCACACACAATTAGAAATTTTAGCACCAAAGAAATTTTCATGAGACAAATCAACATTATGATTCTCAATTATACTTCCCATGCTAAATACAATGTACCTTCAAATAATTCATCATAATCTACTATTAAGAAATCACCATAAAACAAAAGTTCAAAGTCTATTAGACAATCTTTAAGAGAAATTTCATTTGGTTTCATAATGAGAGACTCATTTTCAAACCAAGAAGTTATCCATTATGGGTTACGTTTTTCTATCCATTATGGGTCACGTTTGAGTTCTTCAAGTTAAAGGATTCTAGCACAGAGCATACCAGGAACATAACTATATTGAAAGAGTTTAGTGAAGGTCCTTACACATCATTTACATGTGCCATTGTTAAACCTACAAAGCCTACAAACCTAGAAAGCTTATATACCTACAAACCCTAAAAACCTTTTATAATGTGTTTTGAAATCTAAAAAATATGCATTTAAAATCTGAAACAAAAGAAAGTTGTTGTTGAATTCTCACCATGATCATTAGTTTAGATATTCATCATCACCCCTTTGTGAGAGAAACCAAACACATAATCTTAATAGTAACTACCCTAGTTATCAATTAATTTTCAAAAGATGAATGAACCCAAAAAAGAGATTCACATTATAAGTAGTTTACAAATTCAGAATCCACTTGGCATACACAACATACCTCATGTTTTCAATACTTGGTTGCATGTTTTTAGGTAGGAAATATAGGTATTGAATACATACACAAATTCAGAATCCACTTAGTTGCATGTTTTTAGGTATTGAATACATACCTCATGAACATTGTTTGAAAATGGCTTCATTTATCCCATGATCTACCATGATTTAATAACCTAATCGATGTAAATGATTGTAGGTGTTTCACGTCTTAGCGTGCTAGATATCTATTTGTTGGGGTTTTCCATGCTCATATTTTTATATTACGAAGTAATCAGGTAGCTAGAATGATGTTTAAATTATGTCAACAATGTGCTAAAATGAGGTTTAGTTTTAATCTTAAAAATGATTATATCCATGCCATATGCTTTGATGAGTATAGTTCCTATTGTGTCAATGATTGGTTAAAAAGTTGTATAATCTAGGAATTTTGTTTTTCATAGGTGACATGGTGAACCAACAAATCAAATGGTCAAAATGTCTATCAATGTTTGGACCCATTTATTTTGAATTTGTTGTTTGTAAAATCAATAATTATCCTTATGGGGAGAGCTTTCCTAACCATCCTAATCTGTATAAGAAACATCTTGAAAACAATGCCATTCTTGGTCTAGTGGCTATTCGTATTGAAATTCCAAAGTGTCAATCCCATTTCTATTAGTATATTAAGAAAGGTATAGAGCCTACAACATTGAAGAGTTGTATAAGAAAGTGCATGCTTCCATTTGAGCAAACTCGTCAATCAAACACACTAAGAAAAATGTCCCTAAAGTGCAGAAACATTACTTGAAAATGAAACTAACCTATGAAGACAGAAAGGAAAAATTAATTGATCGGTTGAATGCTTTAATTGTTGGTGTTGATGAAGAGAATAATGAGTAAATTATTAAAGTTATTGGATCAATTGTTTTTTTTTTTCTCTTCCTTATTAGTGAATTGCATAACTTTCCAAATATGATTAATACCCAATGACTTACATTGGCTCGCTAGTTTTGCAAGATGAGTTGCAAATTCAACAAAATTTATCATGTTTTGGTTAAGCATCAGGTTATTGCCAAAATTTTCCCAAAAAATCCAAGTACTAGCATTTTTTGTCAAGTTGTCAAACTATGTCGAGTTTTGCAAACTTCTAGTTTTTAATCAATTGTCGAATTTTTCTTAAAGTTTTGACAATTCTCCAAGTTGACATTTATTTTTTGGGTTCGCTCAATTAGTAACGAGTCCGAGTCATGTGAACTTTACATGGGCATTGTTTTCAAGAAAAAGGGAGATCCCTCTCAAGACTAGGTCTAGCAACAAATCATATAGAAAATCGTGATAAATAGTTGCAAGGATATAAACCACCTGAACCTCACCATTGGATCTATCTACACTCTCTATCTCATATGAATAGTTGATACAAGTGGGAGGAATGAAACGATACCATAAAAATAAAAGCATACAAATTAGTGATGCTTGAGAGGGAATATTTTTATCTTTGACTAAATTTCTTCAAGGGGAATGAAAGAAGAATGGCAAAGTCAAATAGTATTAGGGCTTTGATCACATAAACAAGAATAGATATGGTGATTAACAACATTACATTAGATGTTTATCCTGTTTATTTCGGAAGTTATCTAAAAATTAATTTAAAATATTCCATCACTCTTATCCATGTTTTGAATCTATTTATGAATCCTACCTGTGGCAGTGTCTGTCTTCAAACACGCCTACTCTCAAACATTTTAAGGAAATGAATTGACCAACAATTTCAATAGAATTCACATTTTCACAATTGACCAAAGTATCCATTGCCTTTAGTAAGGAATCATGATGGCCAAGTCATCTTGTCAACAATCTAATATGAGGCTATGGAAAATCTCAAGGGAAAAGCATCTCAAGGTAGGTATGCGATGGGTATTAGGTTATGGAAAATAATCTTAAGGGAGTCATTTGATGAGTAAGGTTATGGGTAGCTAATATTTTTTCCCCTTAACAACTCCTCAAAGAACGTAGTAGTCAAAATGGCTTTTGTATAAAAGGTACTCTCGATTCCTATATGACTAGAATATGGGTAGCTCAAATAAAATAAGAATACATACAAGACAAAATTGGAGACAAGAATAATAGAAATCTCACAATGAGAGAATAGAAAGTGTCCATTATTCTAAATACAATCATAAATATGAATATCTATGTCATGTGCAAAGTAAAAAAAATGGAGGGTTTGATTATGACATGTACTTCAACATACGTATGTCATGTACAAAGTTAAAAAAAATGGAGGGTTTGATTATGACATGTAAGTTTCAAAATACACATCTTATAGGAATGACCTATAAGACAATGTAATGTGTGTTACACTTGCCATTCATTCTCAAGGGAAAAGGGTAGCTCATGTTTTCTCTATCGTTTGAGTATTGTATAAGACTACATGATGTTGTTATGTACAACTTGAGTGGGTCTAATAGTTGAGAACAAGTGTTTTTTCCTTGTAGGTCACTCTTTGTTTCAAATTCAAGGGGGATAGGATATGTACACCTCATATTCTCTATATAGGTTGAGTATTGTATCATGTTGCATGATGTTGTTCTGTACAACTTGAGTGGGCCTAATGGATAAGAGAAAGTATTTTTTCCTTATAGGTCACACTTTCTTTCAAATTCAAAGGGGATAGGGTATGTACACCTTAGTAGACCATGTAGACTAAGGAGCCTCTATGAGGAATTCAGATTAAGCGATTTTTATACATCTCTAGTCTTTATTGTTACCCTTTTAATCTTTCATTGTTTTGTTTGCATCAATAAGGTTTCCATATGTCTCTAGTCTTTATTGTTTCCCTTTTAATGTTTAAGGGTTTTGTTTGTATCAATAAGGTTTTCTTTGCATCCCCGTTGAATGATAAAGTTTTCAAGAAGTTATGTCAAAACCAAAATAATTACATGGGACTCAAAATTTATATTTATACAAAATTGGATTTTCTCCTACCCAAAAAAGTATTGAGATAATATTAAAACTTACCTACCCTAAACAAGAGCTCAAAAACTGACTACCTAAATGTTACGAGGAAAATCTCTATGGCAAGGGGTAAACCACAACAGATGAAACGACACCCAGAAATAAACTCTAAACTCAAGTATGCTAGATAAATGGAAATGCTAACAAGATAAGTCTAAGTGCCTACCTCGTCTGGACGTCCGAAGAAGATCTCAGCTGAGCTTACAACCAAAATTTTGATGCCTGCAACTTGTCCTCCACAATCAAGATATACAAACATATATAAATTATATATAAAGTTAGCATATAAACTAGCATAATCCATTAAAATGTATGACAAATATGCCCATGGAAAGTAATGAATATTTGCAACATATAATTGGATGAGAAAAGAGTATTTCTATTAATGTAATCAACAGAAGTACATAGATGACAAACTTCTGTAATGACACATATCGGAATAGAGAAACTAATTCCCTCCATCTAGGCATTTACCAATTCAATCCTCCATAAAGGAAAGATCACAAGTAGTAGGAGTCAATGAGTTTCTCCATTTCAAGATAGGAAAAGCTTGGGGGATGAACACAAAGAGATCAGAATTTCAAGGACAAAGGGATGCAAACTCAATATGAAGTGAACTTTCTCCAGAGTGTCTTTTCTCTCAATCGTGTGTGTGTCCAAAGGCTTGTATATGGCTCAATTTGTAGCCTCCAAATGGAATTGAAGGGTTGGCCTAGAGTGTTTCCAATATATGGAAGGTCAAGTATCATGGATCGTGACATGGTGTGGAAACTGGACATATTTTTAATTTTTTGCACAAAATCCGATGTACGCAGGTTGTAATGGAGCAACCTGTGAATATGTGATTTGTCTAACTGTAGGTTGCATATATGGAAAAAAAAATATGCATTTTTAACTCGGGAGTGAGCAAAAGGGAAATTTAAGTTTACGGAGGAAAATAGAAGGCCATCAAAACAAGATGCATGGAGTGTGGCAAAAATTGCTATAACACTAAAATTATTACAAATATAACTAGGTACTCATAATATTGTTCAAGTGTCTAGTATATTAACACGATACTAAAGTTCTTGTCATTAATTAATGGATTCAAAACAAGCCATCTTATCATTAAATTGATGGATTCAAAACAAACAATCTATTCTATAAGTGGCATGTTGAGATAAAATAACAATCAATTCATATATAAGCCACATGCTAAGCTAAACTAATTATCCTCGAGAGTATATACTACAATGATCTAGGCTTCTCGATTTCTCCTTCAATGTGTAAAATTATATTGAAAAACATTTCAATTCAAAGAAAAAATTATATCATCCACATATACTTAAAAAACCCACGTATAAAACCTTTCCAATGAAGGACACAAGTTTTTCTAGAAGGCAAGTAAAAAAACAGAGAACATATGAAAGTTTCTCCTATAGGAAAAGTAAAAGAAAAGAGAACATATGTAAAGTAATTTAAGACTACTCCTTTTTATAACTTCTAGATCAGATTGCATCATTTCGCACGGAGTAGACAAGTCAGTATAAGAGCTATCAATAAAGTGGAATATTGATGGGAGAAATTAAGTGTTATTAATAAAGTCGAATAGTGATGGGAGAAATTGTATTGTTACTTGATTATCAATCAAGTCCTTTCATTGAAATGGGAATTAAATTAAGCAGCATAAACTTACAAGATAGAAAGTAATTCTGGAATT